>WNWK01042585.1:0-15914 GCA_009830355.1 Cherax destructor | reverse complement strand
CTAATTTTGTAGCTACAAACAAATAATGATCCTGATATATCCGTTGCCCCTCTAAAAACTTTCATCCTGAAGCCTACCCATAAACCCTTTTTTATCCACCTTAACCCAACAAACTACTTTCCTTCGTGCTTATCATACCTTGTATTTTTATTTATCCTTTTTTTCAAAAAATATGTATTACTTATTCCCAAACCTCTTTCTACACATAGCTCAATTTGGTTCCCCATTTATATTTACCCCTGGAAACCCAAATTTACCTACTACTCCCCCCACAACTTTTTTTCCCCACTTTAGCATTAAGACCCCCAAACAATTACTCTCTCATTGGTTAAAAACCCCCCCACACTCACTAAACTTTTCCCCCAAAATCTCTCTCTCTCCTCTACACTTCTCTCTTCCCCAGGTATAAACACTTACTATAACCCATTTTTCACATCCAACCTTTTTTTTACTCCACATAATCCTTGAATTTAAAATTTATATTCCTTCTTTCCTGCCATAACTGATTATTCAACATTATTCCCTCCTTCTTTAGCTCAAATCTATTTAAAACCCCCTGACCTAATCCCATTTATTTCTCCGCACTGAAACTCTCCCCCCCCTTCAGCTTTGTCTCCTTCCCTTTCAGGGTTATTGCATATGGTTTTCGCCCTGGGGTTTTGCGTACTAAATCCCCTAAATTCTAGCGCCCTAAAATCAAGCGAAACAGGCTGTTAGGCCTAGATGTGATAGAATGGGTCTGTGCGGTCAGTTCGCAGTAAAAAAAAATTCCTGCACCACACAGTGCAAAATGAAAAAATAAAACTCTGACCGTGTTTTTGGTTAAAAACAGCGACTTTGCAGTCTATTTTGTATGGTATTTATTTATGTATTCTCTTTTTCTTGGTCTCAGTAGAGGGGGAAGATATATTACGAAATAGAGATGATTTTGATTGGTTTGACAACGACAATTCCGGGTGAGCTCAAAGTAGTGAAAATGTTCGTTTTTTCGATGTTCAGAAAACAAATCCACCATGCACCCAATACACATCAACTGGCGAGTCTAATATTCATGCACATATCTTAATTTATTTATACCATTTTTGTGGGTTGTATACATAACAGTAAATCTTCTATTTGTTTGCGAGAATAAAAATTCAAAATGAAAAGCAAAAGTAATGTAAGAGGGCCTGGAAACGTGACTAATGAACAGAGAAGACGTTATTTTAGTGCCAGGAATGTCTGCCTTGTTTAATCTGGACCCTATTTTGAAATTGGCATCGTTTGAAATTTGTGTGAAATTGGCCAAATTACCATTTTCTGACCACTATTTTGGGTAGTTGTAATAGGTAAATAGGCGGTTTCTTGTATTCAATCGATAGAAGAAATGGAGTTCTAGCGAAATAGCTCTAATTTTAGTTGTCTGAAACATTGGAATTTGCCGAAAATAGGGCTCAAAGTGGGCGAAATCGCCGATGCGTAAGTGTCATGGCTGCCGCTAACTTCGCGAAAGCATAATTCCGTTAGTTTTCGATCAAATTTCATAATTTTTGTGGCGTTATGATCGGAAAAAGGTTCTCTATCATTTCATAAGAAAAAATAATTTTTTTATTTTTTTAAAATTCTTGGACCCTGAGAACGAGTTTCGGAGACCCCCCTTGGACCCTGAAAGGGTTAAAGCCAGGACATCCAGCTTCTTTTCATTCATAACATCTACAATCATCTCTTTCTTATCATTCGCACAACATCCACGCACATTCAAACATCCCACTTTGACGGTTTTCTTCTTTTTCTTTTTAGTGACTGTATATATGTAGTATATATATGATAGAAAAATAGTAATAAACAATATTTTACATTGTTAGTTTTTGTAAAACATGTTATGTAAACAATATAATGAGAACAAAGTTTGTGTAGTTATTGTGTAGTAAATAACGAGTGAACATTTGAAAAACAGCACTTATATTGGTCTCACAGGCCATAAAAGTTATTTGAAAAAAGAAAAATTAAAAAAGAAAAGAAAACAACTCAAAAAAAGAAAATAAAAAATTACTGAGTGACCGGCAGTCAGCGATGTTGCCGTAAGCGGCTCATTTTCTGTCAACTTCAAGCCTCCATATCTCGGTAAGTATTGATCGCAAAAAAAATTTTTTTAGCCAATTAGATTTAGAAAAAAAAACTATTATTTAATAAGAAAAAATTATTATTATTTTTTTTTTCAAAAATTTCTCGACCCTGAGAGAGAGATAACCCTTAACCCTTTCAGGGTCCAAGGGGGTCTCCGAAACTCGTTCTCAGGGTCCAAGAATTTAAAAAATAATAAATTATTTTTTCTTATGAAATGATAATCTTTTTACGATCATAATGCCACAAAAATTATGAAATTTGATCGAAAACTACTGGAATTATGCTTTCGCGAAGTTATCGGTATGGATGACATTTATGCATCGGCGATATCGCCCACTTTGAGCCCTATTTTCGGCAAATTCCAATGTTTCAGTCTACTAAAATTATAGCTATTTCGCTAGAACTCCATTTCTTCTATCGATTGAGTACAAGAAACCGCCTATTTGCCAATTACAACTACCCAAAATGGTGGTCAGAAAATGGCAATTTGGCCAATTTCACACAAATTTAAAACGATGCCAATTTTAAAATAGAGTCCAGAATAAACAAGGCAGACATTCCTGGCACTAAAATAACATCTTCTCTGTTCATTAGTCACGTTTCCAGGCCTTTCTTACATTACTTTTGCTTTTCATTTTGAATTTTTATTCTCACAAAAAAATAGAAGGTTTACTGTTATGTATACAACTGCATCATTGTAAAAATGGTATAAATAATATCAGAGCACTTGTGCATAAATATTAGACTCGCCAGTTGATGTGTATTGGACGCATGGTGTGATTTGTTTACTCTTGAACATCGTCAAAAATCGAACATTTTCGCTACTTTGAGCTCAATTTCAAGGTATTTGTCATTGTCAAACCAATCAAAATCATCTCTATTTCTGTAATATATCTTCCATTCTATCAAATGAGACCAAGGAAACAAGAATACATACATCAATAAATACCATACGAAAATAGACTGCAAAGTCGCTGTTTTAAACCAAAAACACGGTCAGAGTTTTTTTTTTTCTCATTATGCACTGTGTGGTGCAGGAATTTTTTTATACTGCCCACACTGACCGCACAGACACATTCTATCACATCTAGGCCTAACAGCCTGTTTCTGCTTGATTTCAGGGTGCTAGAATTTAGGCGTACTAGTACGTCAATAACCCTAGGGCGTAAGCCATACTAGTACGTCAATAACCCTAGGG
This sequence comes from Cherax destructor, assembly GCA_009830355.1. Lineage (NCBI taxonomy): Eukaryota > Metazoa > Arthropoda > Malacostraca > Decapoda > Parastacidae > Cherax > Cherax destructor. The sequence goes on along the minus strand of WNWK01042585.1, from coordinate 12,610 downwards.
CGTAAGCCATACTAGTACGTCAATAACCCTGAAAGGGTTAAACGGTCCAAACGTATATATACGTTCTTACCGCTACTGCATCAAACGTATATTTACGTTTTATTTTTCATTCCTCCAAATTTGGCATGATTAGCCTGTGATGCCTGGTCAGCATAGAAAGGGTCCTAACACTTGGTGTGTGCCATATTAAAAAAATCTGGGACCACTTAGTACCTTTTGGGAGCACCAGTTAAATTGAGAGCCAGCTAGAGCAAAAACTGCGGCATACACCAAGGATTCACTGATGTCATATTAACACTCCTTTTTTAAGTGGAAAGTGATGTCGGCAGGCTGGCAGGCCAGCTGGCTGGCTGGCTGGCCACCTGGCCATCTGGCTGCCAGCAGCTGGCTTGCCAGCTGGGTACCTGATTGACTGTCTCTGTATCCGTCTGTCTGTATATATCTGTCTCTTTGTCTCTATCTCACAGGAACACATACGTAAATACAATTATACCTAGTGTAAATTACCTAGGATAACTAAAAAAATCCAGACAAAGTGTTATACTGTGCTTGGGATCTGCGTAATACCATTTGGTTCATGAGCTACTCTCTGAGACAAGCAGACAGAAAGGAGACAACACACAGACAGACAGAAAGACACACAGACAGACAGACAGAAAGACAGACAGACAGATACAGACAGACAAATTTGAGTAACAAATACAGTGGACCCCCGAGTTTCGTAAGGTTCTTATTTCGTAAAAATCGTGTTTCGTAAGCTTTTTTCGATTTCGAGAATCGTAAACTGGCTCGTGTTTCGTAACATATTAGACCTGTCCGCCTGCTCCGCGCCTGCGCAGGACCCAGGATGCCCGCCAATGAAGCATTGTTTACCATTGAGAGAACATTACCCAGCGCGCTCTTTCAAACATTCACAATACATTTGGTGTCTTTTTTGGTGGTTTAGTGATTGTCACTGTGAAATAAGTCACCATGGGTCCAAAGAAGCTTCACAAGTCGATAAAGGCTATAGCACCAGCCAGTGATAAAGTGTAGCAATGGAAATAAGTCACTCTGTCTGACTTTTTTGGGTTATCCTAGGTTTTCTACACATATGCTGCTATGTATGATAATCTATGTATAACTGGATTTGTGTATACCTGAATAAACTTACTTACTTAAGTAAGTTAAGCAATTAATCGATAGAAAATGACGACTCAAAACTTAACTTCTACAATGTTTGAGATTATAGGGACACTGACAAGAACGCAGTACTGTGCCACCATCTCCTCCAAGTGTAAGTGTAAGTATTTCTTATTTATATAAGTGTGAATATTTCTTATTTATATAAGTGTGAATATTTCTTATTTATAAATTAAAGTGTAAATATTTCTTATTTATAAATTAAAGTGTAAATGTTTCTTATTTATAAATTATGCACATTGTTTGTGTGATAGTGGTGCTTGCTTTCTGCTGAAACCGACTACCACCACGGCTTATGGTCAGTAATCTTTTGACTACCGCCCACAGGATGGGTATGGGGTGCATAATAAAGATATCAAACTAACTTATGGTCAGTGGCCCTATAACCAACAACAACACAAGACACTCCACCAGTTCTTAGATTCGTACTGACATGTTTTATTCATTCTAGATTTTATATTATGTTTCTATGTTATTAATATTATTCATTATGTCATATTAGATGAATTGTGCTATATAAATAAGCTGCAGAGTTCATATTAGTGTCGTATTGAAGGGCTATCTTGTCCTGCCACCAAACAAACTCTCCTGCCTCTCTCATACGCCAGTAAAGGTAAAACTGATTCAAATGTTCCTTTATCCATTAAAATTAGTGCTTTATATTTATTTCTCATTGTTTTCTGTATGTAAAACTATAGTATTTATTCTTTAAAAAAATGAATTTTTGGTTAAAATTTTTGGGTGGAAACGGATTAATTGTATTTACATTATTTCTTATGGGAAATAAGGGTTCGAATTTCGTAATTTTCGTGTTAAGTAATAGCTCCTGGAACGGATTAATTACGATACTCGGGGGTCCACTGTAAAGGGAAGCAGTGTAAGCTTCAAATGTCATCACTGTAATTACTGGACTGATAAGAAGAGATAAGACTACCCTCACCCACACCAAATGTCACCAGTCATGATTAGTGGAGATCAGATGAGATAAGGCAGTGACACATATCTTACATAATGCTTAGGGTTGAAATTTATTGTAATGATTATTACATATTATTATTATTTATTATTATTATTATTATTATTATTATTATTATTATTATTATTATTATTATTATGCACTATCATTATTATTATTATGCACTATTATTATTATTATTATTATTATGCACTACCATTATTATCATCATTTGAGTACAATTTCAGTACCTAATATTACTCTCAGAACACAGATTGGCTATGAAATCACAAGAACTACTATGAATTGTAATTATCAGAACATAAAAATTATATAAAATAATAAAAAAATGAGAAAAAAAGGTATATCGGCAACGATTCTGCAAGCGGCAGGACTCCTGTTGCTGTCAGGTCAGCATCCAGTGCCAACTTCTCCGCCTCATATCTCGGTAACTACTGACCCTAGATTTTTTTTATTCTATAACACTTAAAAAATGTGCTCTTCATTTCTATAAAAATAATTTTTTTGTTTTTTGAAATATTCGGGGCAGTAGCGGTAAGAACGTATATATACGTTTGGACCGTTTAACCCTTTCAGGGTTATTGACGTACTAGTACGGCTTACGCACTGGGGTTATTGACGTACTGGTACGCATAAATTCTAGCACCTTCAAATCAAGGGGGAGAGAGCTGGTAAGCCTGCATGTGTTAGAATGGGTCTATGTGGTAAGTGTGCGCAGTAGGAAAAAAATCTATGCACCTGCATTGCATTGTGGGAGTGGTAATTCAGTGAGCCTTTGTCACCAAGCCATGTGGTAAGGAATACCTAACTCCAGCAGTGTGAGTCGTAGGGAAGGCAGTGGGGAGAGTGGGGAAGGCAGTGGGGGAAGTAGGGAAGGCAGTGGGGGGAGTAGGGAAGGCAGTGGGGGAAGTGGGGAAGACAGTGGAGTGGGTGGGGAAGACAGTGGGGAAGGCAGTGGGGAAGACAGTAGGGGAGTGGGGAAGACAGTGGGGGGTGGGGAAGACAGTGGGGTGGGTGGGGAAGACAGTGGGAGAGTGAGGAAGACAGTAGGGGAGTGGGGAAGACAGTTGGGGAAGTGGGGAAGGCAGTGGGGGAGTGGGGAAGGCAATGGGTGGAGTGGGGGGAAGACAGTGGGGTGGGTGGGGAAGACAGTGGGGTGGGTGGGGAAGACAGTGGGGTGGGTGGGGAAGACAGTTGTGGTGGGTGGGGAAGACAGTGGAGGGAAGGCTGGCTGGCAGGCAGGCAGGCTGGCTGGCTGGCTGGCCAGCTGGCTGACCAGCTAGCTAGCTGGCTCTGTAACATATGTACACAAATACAGTGTAAATAACCTAGGATAAATATGTAGTGTAAATAAAATAGGATAAATACGTAGTGTAAATTACCTAGGATAATCCAAAAAAATCCAGTCTGAAAAATAATATATCAGGACTCAGATGTGGCAGTGTTGGTTCAATAGTGACTGTCTCTGAGACAGAGAGAGACAGAAAGAGAGACAAACAGACAGGCAGATAAAACAGTGAAAACAAATAAAGGGAAGGCAATGTACACTCATTTGTCAAATGTCATCACTCTGATAAGAGGAGGCTAACCCGTCACCCTTGGCTGGCTGGCAGGGAGACAGGGAGGGAAGCAGGGAGGGCGGCAGGGAGGGCGGGAGGGAGGCAGGGAGAGCGGCAGGGAGGGAGGGAGGCAGGGAGGACGGAAGGGAGGGAGGGAGGCAGGGAGGGCGGAAAGGAGGGAGGGAGGCAGGGAGGGCGGAAGGGAGGGAGGGAGGCAGGAAGGGCGGAAAGGAGGGAGGGAGGCAGTGTAGACAGCCTGACTTGTCTGCATAGACAGCCCATGCTGTCTGCCAGCTGAGTTCATATTTCGTGCCATGCTAGTTTCCATAGTATTCCGCCAGAGGGCAAGCCTGGTAGGCGTACCCACGTCTACTAGACTCGCCCTGGCCCACTCTCACTTGGCGCCCAGACTTCACTCAGTCAATAGGCCTACTCCTCTCCCTCTCGCAAGGGGCATGGCCCACCTGGGCCATGGCCACAGACACGCAGCCTGTTACCCGCACCTTTATTACAAATAAAGTAAGAAGCCTCCGAAGCCTTATCATTGCATTCCCACGCCTCCAAAACGCCAAATAACACATCGTTATAAATGGTGCCAGTGGTGCCTAGCAGCAGTTGTGTTGAGGGGAGGAAGAGGACTGAAGTTTGTCTACCACTTCATCAGTCTCTACAAGAAGCATCCGTCTCTCAACGAGTTATCCTGATGTCGTGTCTGCAAATCTCAGCGTCCAGACACAGGTACAAGCAGGATTCAGGCCGATATTTGTCTAATTCTCCGAGAAATGGCGTCACTGACTTCACGCCACAGCGTCCCATGCTGTTTCTCAGTCACGTGCTCAGCCTTGCCAGCATGTTCTGCTGTTGTTGTTCAGCTCAGTACAACTATTTCAGCACTTCAGAGATGAGTTAGTGGTGATTTCCCAGTGTAAGCGTGTCTCCTCGTGTGTTGTGGGTGAGGGAGGTAGGCGCGCGGCCCTGTCTCTCACCATACACACCCGCCCTAGTGTACGCCGCCACACACCATACACCACTCACTGCCCACTCCCTCTATGCTGTTTTCTGTGAATTTCCTTGTGAATTCTTGCCAGAACTGTGTATCCGAGTGTCGAGGCCACTCGAAGCCACGTGTGACCACGTGTGGGTCTGCGCCTACATCAACCCATGACGTCACCACCATGCTGCTGACGTCACGATGCTGCCGACTCCACGACGTCACTCCACTGATGTCACTTCGCGATGTCACCCCATGACATCCATCATCATGTCACTCCAGAACGTCACCTCGCGACGTCACCCACGATGTTGCCTGACGTTCCTCGCGACGTCTGCTGACATCAATCGCGATGTCACGCCTTACATCACCCATATGATGTCCCGAGTGCTGTAGTTTCACCGTGTGCATTTTATTTTCATTATTTGTCGAGAAGTTTGAGAGAAGATATAAGTCGAGTGTTCATTATTCCTCTCAGTCAGTGTTCTCACATGTTCGAGTATTGCTTAGTGACGATTTTTATACAGAAAAGCGTCATTTGCTAGTAAGCTATATTGTACCACATGTGCAGTATGTGTGCAGTTTCTCGTGTGTCCTATGTAGCACCTGTGTGTTACTTTGTCACCCTGTGTGACCCGCGCCCCGCGCGCTTGACAGCTGACATTTGTCAGTCCAGGCGTCAGTTACGAGCGTCCGAGCGCCTTGTACAGAAAGCTCTTATTGTTCGCCGCTCGTAGATGCCTTTGCTGAATCGTACCCGCGACGATTCTCCCATCGAGACCGTTCCACTTCACCTCCAAGACCGCCAGTCCAGTTATTGCAGATGACCAGTCTGGGGACGCTTACACTGCCCTCTGCTGTAACTTCTACTGTCGAGAGATGACACTCGTCCAGCCGCAGTTAAGCCTGTTGGCAGGCGACTGTCAGCCTCGTGTCACAGCTTCAGTGAGCAGCCTGCACAAAGATGATGTCACTTTGACTGCTAGCCCACTCACTGCAGTATGGTGTATGCTGTTACGACCTCCAGATGTTTCGCCGAGTCGTCCCTGTCACGACTCGCTCCACACTCGCCAGCAGCGACAGCTCCAGCGACAGTACCAGTCGAGGAATGTCCTCCTGAGTCGCTTGCCAGTCCTGTCCTGTTGCGACTACTGACGACGCCTCACTCGAGGGCACCAGCAGTTGTGCCCCAGGTTGAGTGAACCCCTGCAGCGACTACTACGATGTCTGCTTCACCTCCCAGAGGAGACCGTACCCTGTTACGTCACAGCTGTCTCCCGTGTTGCAGTATGTGTCCAGACGCAGGAAGGCGTGCAGTGCTGCATCGACGCTCACTGCCTTAGACCACGAAGCACACCGTTTTTTTCTTCCCTCTCTGGAGGAAGTTTTTTTTCTATGTCCATATGTTTATGTATATATGTATTTTTCTTACGTGTTCTGTGACCTGTTCTTGCGAGAGAGAGACCCTAGTTTTTTAATGCCATTCATGGTCGAGTTGACCATGGGTAGCGTGACCGAGCGATGTAGACAGCCTGACTTGTCTGCATAGACAGCCCATGCTGTCTGCCAGCTGAGTTCATATTTCGTGCCATGCTAGTTTCCATAGTATTCCGCCAGAGGGCAAGCCTGGTAGGCGTACCCACGTCTACTAGACTCGCCCTGGCCCACTCTCACTTGGTGCCCAGACTTCACTCAGTCAATAGGCCTACTCCTCTCCCTCTCGCAAGGGGCATGGCCCACCTGGGCCATGGCCACAGACACGCAGCCTGTTACCCGCACCTTTATTACAAATAAAGTAAGAAGCCTCCGAAGCCTTATCATTGCATTCCCACGCCTCCAAAACGCCAAATAACATTGGTTATAGCAGGGAGGGCGGAAGGGAGGGAGGGCGGAAGGGAGGGAGGGAGGCAGGGAGGGCGGAAAGGAGGGAGGGAGGCAGGGCGGCAGGGAGGCAGGCAGGCAAGGCAGGGTACCCACATCAAATGTCAAAACTAATTAGTTTAGCTGATAATAATAAGATAAGAGGACCCTCACCCCTCATCAATGTCACTTGTAATTAGATTACTGATAAGACTGACACACCATCATGCTTCAACAACAATAATAATAATAATAATAATAATAATAATAATATAATTATTATTATTATTATTATTATTATTATTGTATTTTCCCTGCCAGTCAGTCAGCCAGCAAGCCAGCCGGCTGGCCATCCATGCAACCAGCTGTTCAGCCAGCCAGCCAGCTGTTCAGTCAGCCAGCTGGTCAGCTAGCCAGCTGGTCAGGTAGCCAGCCAGCCGGCTGCTCAGCCAGCAAGCCAGCCAGCCGGCTGGCCATCCAGCCAGCCAGCCGGCTGGCCATCCATCCAGCCAGCCAGCCAGCCAGCCGGCTGGCCATCCATCCATCCAGCCAGCCAGCTAGCCAGCCAGCCAGCCAACTAGTCAGCTAGCTAGCCAGCCAGCCAGACAGCCAGCCAACTGGTCAGCTAGCCAGCCAGTTAGCCAGCCAACTGGTCAGCCAGCCAGCCTGCTAGCTGGTCAGCCAGCCAGTCAGCTGGCCATCAATCCAGCCAGCTGTTCAGCCAGCCAGACAACCAGTTGGTCAGGTAGCCAGCCAGCCAATTGGTCAGCTAGCCAGCCAGCCAGCCAACTGGTCAGCTAGCCAGCCAGCCAGCCAACTTGGTCAGCAAGCCAGCCAGCTAGCCTGCTAGCTGGTCAGCCAGCAAGCCAGCCACTCAGCTGGCCATCCATCCAGCCAGCTGGTCAGCTAGCCAGCCAGCTGGTCAGCTAGCCAGCCAGCTGGTCAGCTAGCCAGACAGCTGGTCAGCCAGTCAGCCAGCAGTTATTGTGTAGTATAAAAGGAGTGTATATATACAAAATATGATTTATATTGGTCTCACAGGACATAAAAGTTACTTGACAAAATAAAATGTTAAAAAATAAAGGAAAAAAGTATAAAAAAAATAAATAAACTATTACCGGGTGACAGGCAGTCCGCGATGTTGCCGTAAGCGGTTCCATTTTGGTCAACTTCAATCCTCTATATCTCCGTAAGTATTGATCGCAAAAATGTATTTTTTAGCCTATTAGATTTAGAAAAAAAAACTCTATCACTTCATAAGAAAAAAGAATTTTTTTTTTTTTTTTAAATTCATGGACCCTGAGAACGAGATTCGGAGACCCCCCTTGGACCCTGAAAGGGTTAAGGGTTAAGAATCGAGGGTCTTGACTCTGAAAGGGTTAAGGTAAGTAATGAATGTACTAACCACTGAAGAGCTGCAACACTAGTTATTCTCTATAAAATTTATTTTTTAATATTTTTGGGTGTCTGAAATGGACTAACTGGATTTACATTATTTCTTATGGGAAATATTACTTCGGTTTTCGGCCATTTCAGATTTCAGGCAACCTTCTGGAATGGATTAATTACGGGGGTCTACTGTATAATGTACTGCAGGGTAAAATATCCCATAGATCCATTACAGAATTTATGCACACTCCACTACAACCATCGACTTTAGTACCAGAACTTCTACCATCCACCTAAGCCCAGTAGGGCGATAGCATAACTCTCCACTCTCTTCACACCAGCACCCACAATTTAAGGTAAGAAATACTATTATTTTTGTTGCATTTGTAGTCTTAAGCAATAAAAAACATAATACATTACAACAATGAACAACAATTACATATTCATTTTTATTTTTGTAAGATTGTGAGTAACCCTATTTTTCCCATAAGTTCTTCAGTTTATCTAACACAGCATTTTCAGGAACGTAACTACCATGTTATATGACGGTCTATTGTACAACATTGGACCTTCAGTTTTCGTTCACCTCCAAACTTGAACAATTATGTAAGTGTATTTTTGTAAGTGCTTTTGTAAGTGTATTTTTGGGGGTCTGAAATGACTAATCTAATTTACATTTGTCCTTATGGGAACAAATTCGTTCGGTAACGGCACTCAAACAGCATTCTGGAAAGAATTTTCTACGAAAACCGAGGGTCCACTGTACTATATAGAAAGCCCCATGTTATGCAGAGCATTTCAGACAAATTAGGTCAATCTTGTTCCAGGATGCGACCCACACCTATCTACTGACATCCAGGTACCCATTTTCCTGATGGGTGAACAGGGTCAGCAGGTGTCTTATGGAAACACAACCTAATGTTTTCCAACCGTACCAGGGAATCGATCCCCAGACCTCAGTGTGTGAGCTGAGTGTGCTAGCAGTCGAGGTCATTTTGCAGTAGTACACATATACTACAATACGACTAAAACAAACCTATGGTGGCTTTTTTGCATACTACTGTATACCAGTATATATAATGTTCCCTTAATATCACGATCGTTTGAGGTGAGTAAAAATATTATTACCAGGTAGTTTGATAGTAAACAGGCAAATTAGCCTACTGATACTACCTGTAGTCCATCTGACTCACCTTGGTTTACTTTGGTCTACCGCTGCTAAGAGCCAACAAATTTTTACGATAATGATTATTTTTGTTATTTATTCATTATACAAAATAGTTTACATGATTCATTATTGGGTTATAAAAAGGAGCTTAGATTACTGTCTAGTATAAAAACTGTTCTCTAAGCTTAGGTTGAGGCCTGTGACCAACTTAACCTTCTGCCTCCAAGGCACTGGGTAAATTTTCTAGACATATTTTGGAGAAAAAATAGTGTCTTCGATGTTGTAAAATATGGTAATAGAAATTCTCAGGTTATTATTCAGCTGTAGGCCTCATTTAGGTTTTACTTATCAGTTCTGATCTCCTTATTATAAAACTGGGATATATGCACTGGAAAATACAGTGGTACTTCGAGTTACGATGGTCCCCAAAATCGCCCTTTTGTTAAGTCTAACTTCTTGGCTTGCTTACTTGGGCAGTAGAATGGTAGCGAAGGTGCAGAGATACGGCCGATGACTAGACTCAGTTTATTAATGGCAAGGTGTAGGTGTACACGGGGACAGAGTGCGAGGGGACCGGGAGCCAGTTCGTAGGAGGAGATGCTGCTTCAGTGAGGTAGGCCGTGTTAGTGAGAGAGAAGCATGGCTGACCAGCCCGACCTTGATAGGCCTATAGAGGGCAGCACCATAGTGCCGCGCAGTTTGAAACAGCCTCAGGGTAGGCTGTTTACATCCGCTCGGCCACCTACCGCGTGTCGTCTCGACACGACAATACTGGCGGGCACGAAGGTGTAAACAAGCAAGCAAGGTTACCCAGGGGAAACTGGCTTCCGGTCACCTGACATTTACAATAGGAAATTGCCGGTGCAGGCCGAAAAAAAACTCTCCCCCTACGTGAGTCGGGGAAGAGAAAATCGGCCTGCCCGCACAGCTGGACAGAAGACAGAACATCCCACCGCTGCCACCACTGTTAAGTCTAACTTCTTGGCTTGCTTACTTGGGCAGTAGAATGGTAGCGAAGGTGCAGAGATACGGCCGATGACTTAAATGCTTTTGTAAGTATATTTTTGGGGGTATAAAAGGATTAGTCTATTTTACATTATTCCTTATGGGGATAAATTCGTTTGGTAATGGCACTTGAACAGTATTCTCGAACGAAAAAATATCGTAACTCGAGGTACCACTGTATATAGAGAAGGATGATGAAGTTGATCACATATATCAGAAGCCTTTCCTATGAAGGTAGGTTGAAAACACTGAATTTACACTCCATGGAAAGATGTAAAATTAATGAGGATATACATGTAGTTGAAATGTACAAGTGAAAAACTGGAATAATTAAAGGGAATATAAACTGAAAGTATTTTTATCTAACCAAGACAGATTTGCAATAATGACTTCAAATTGGACCAATTTTGATTTAGAAAGGATATAGGAAAATGCTGGTTTGGGACTGGAGTTATAAATGTGTGGAAGAAACTCCCAAGTAATGTCACTGAAGCAAGAGCTTTAGGTAGCTTTAAATATGTGTGGTTGCAGATGGGTTAGAATTGGACCTGTCTAGCATATGCCAGTATGCCTACTGCAGTGTTCTTTGAGTCTTATGTTCTTATGTAATAATCAGATAAATTAATCATATAAATTAAATAAATACAGTAGAAACCCCGTATCCACTGATTTGGTATCCGTGGTTTCAGTTATCTGTGGCCCAAAAATACCTCTTAATTTTGCATAGTAATAACAAAACAAACAAACAAAACAAAAGTTTATTTCTTTGCAAAGGTTACAATGTGTGTTTACATTTCATAATTTGTTTGGTACAAAGAAAACTACTATCATGATGGGGTATTTCGGGCAGACTTAACCTAATACTTAAAGACTACTTAAGTCTAGACAGGTAAAGAGTAGTTAATTTCAGATACTCAATATTTTACTCTATTATTAATATGAGGTAGTACAATTTATGATACAGACATACATTTTTAGGTTTGTAATAATGGTTTAATAGATAAGGGAAAAAGTAGAGGAGCTTTCAGTTCTTCAAAGCCTAAGCTTCCCATCAGTGAAAAAATGATAATTCTCCTCTTATTGTGCATAATTTATCAATTTAACTTTATAATAGGTATGTATAGGACTTATACTATATAGGGTTTGCTACTATCCGCAGTTTCGGTATCCATAGCAGGTCCTTGGAATGTATCCCCCGGGGACACAGGGGTCCTACTGTATAAGTTTCAAATTTTATCATGTTGTAGTACAGCTTGACAGTGACTGAAGAAGTATATGAAGAAATCTCAAGACAACAGACACAAAACATAGGAGAGAAGAACAAGTATCACATTATAACACAACAGATAACCAAGGATAAAACAAGACAAAAGCAGAATGGCTAAGGATTCCTGCAAATGTACTATTAACCTCACAGAAGCTCTACCCTCAGTAAGTACACTGTACTTATTTGCAAGTGTTCCTTATATAATTTTCATTGTTAATATTTGTGTATGTGTGTATTTTTTTTTAATATGCTGGCTGTCTCCCACTGAGGCAGGGTCACCCAAAAAAGAAACACTTTAATCATCATTCACACTATCACTGTCTTGCCAGAGGCACACATTTATGACAGTTCAGATTAGGGATGTATCGGATATCCGTATCCGCATCCCCGGAGCATCCGCATAAATTCTTACATCCGCATCCGCATCCGTATTTTTTCTAAATGAGACATCCGCATCCGTATTTTTCTAAATGAGACATCCGCATCCGCATCTGTATTTTTCCTAAGTGAGACATCCGCATCCGCGTCTGCATCCGTAATCACTATTAAATAAATATCCCCATCCGCATCCGGGCCTAACAAAGCGGATGTGGTGAATATTATAACCTAAATTACAGAGCTTGCATGTTTGTTTCCCACAAACTTGTTCTTATGATTTACAAATTAACATTGCAGCTTCAAATATTATAACTTAATGACCTGTGCAGAGAGAGAGAGAGAGAGAGAGAACATAAGAAAGGAGGAACACTGCAGCAGGCCTCTTGGCCCATACTAGGCAGGTCCTTCACAATCCACCCCACTAATAGAATATTTGCCCAACCAAATTTTCAATTCTATCCAAGAAATAAGCTTTGATAATTATATTTACTCATGTGCAAGTCCCACTCAAAACCAACCCCTCTCACTCATGAATTTATCCAACCTAATTTAAAACTACCCAAGGTGCTAGCTTCAATAACCCTACTAGGCTGATAAATTAGACACATACAATGGAAATAAATGGTATAAAATACCGACACAATGGAAAAATAAACACAATAAAGGATCACATTATACTGCTTATGTGTTTATTAGACACACATGCATTGAAAATTAGGTTGAGGAAATATTCTGTTAGTGGGATGGATTGGGAAGGACCTGCCTAGTATGGGCCAACAGGCCTGCTGCAGTGTTCCTCCTTTCTTATGTTCTTATGTATCTTTGATGAAATTAA
>WNWK01042584.1:0-15915 GCA_009830355.1 Cherax destructor | reverse complement strand
GCGAAAGCCAAATCTGACCTGAAGCTGCTGTACAGCCACCCTGGTGATGGACCAGGTGCTTCGGCTCCCTCAGTACCCTGGTGATGGACCAGGTGATTCGGCTCCCTCAGTACCCTGGTGATGGACCAGGTGCTTAGGCTCATTCAGTTCCTTGGTGATGGACCAGGTGCTTCGGCTCCTTCAGTACCCTGGTGATGGACCAGGTGCTTCGGCTCCTTCAGTACCCTGGTGATGGACCAGGTGCTTCGGCTCCTTCAGTACCCTGGTGATGGACCAGGTGTTTCGGCTCCCTCAGCACCCTAGTGATGGACCAGGTGCTTCGGCTCCCTCAGTACCCTGGTGATGGACCAGGTGCTTCGGCTTATTCAGTGCCCTGGTGATGGACCAGGTGCTTCAGCTCCTTCAACGCCCTGGTGATAGATCATGTGCTTCGGCATATTCAGTGCCCTGGTGATGGACCAGGTGCTTCAGCTCCTTCAGTACCCTATTTTATAGTGCCCTGATTATCAAAGCATATTCCATGGATGGAGTAGGTGGGTTGGATAGGAGTTTTTGTTTGTGGGATTGGTTTTGGGTTTTGCCTAGTGTGGATCAGTTGGCTTGATGCAGTGTTCCTTATTTCTGTGTTCGTGTGAGTGAAAGGGGTTGGATTTGAACGGGACTTGCACAGTTGTTGGGGGGGGGGGTGTCGGGGCTTCTTGCTTGGATGGCGATGGGGATGGGTTGCACAAATATTTTTGTTGGTGGGTTGGTTTTGATATGGACCTGCCAAGTATGGGCCAGTAGGCCTGTTGCAGTGTTCCTCCTTTCTTATGTTCTTATGTTCTTAGAACGACAGTCAAGAACCAGTTAATCAGGCTGAGGAAGGAAGGAGGAGAGATCACAAGAAATGACCGTGAAGTATGTAAGGAGCTCAACTTGAGAATCAAAGAAGTGTTCACAGAGGAGACAGAAGGGACTGCACAAAGAGGGAGAAGTGGGGTACACCATCAAGTGTTGGACACAATAAATACAACCGAGGAAAAGGTGAAGAGGCTGCTAAGCGAACTAGATACCTCAAAGGCGATGGGGCCGGATAACATCTCTCCATAAACCTGAGAGAGGGAGCAGAGGCGCTATGTGTACCACTAACAACAATCTACAACACATCTATCGAAACAGGACGAATACCTGAGGTATGGAAGACAGCAAATGTAGCCCCAATTTTTGAAAAAGGAGACGGACACGAAGCATTAAACTATAGACCAGTGTCACTGACATGTATAATATGCAAAGTCATGGAAACGATTATCAGGAAGAGAGTGGTGGAGCACCTAGAAATGAATGAGCTTGTCAACGACAGCCAGCATGGTTTCAGGGACGGTAAATCCTTTGTCACAAACCTACTGGAGTTCTATTACAGTGACAGTAGTAAGACAAGAGAGAGAGAGGGGTGAGTAGATTGCATTTACTTGGACTGTAAGAAGGCGTTTGACACAGTTCCACACAATAGATTAGTGCAAAAGCTGGAGGAGCAGGCAGGGATAACAGGGAAGGCACTACAATGAATCAGGGAATACCTGTCAGGAAGACAACAGCGAGTCATGGTACGTGGCGAGGTGTCAGAGTGGGCGCCTGTGACAAGCGGGGTTCCACAGGGGTCAGTCCTAAGACCGGTGCTGCTCCTGGTACTTGTGAACGATATGACAGAAGGAATAGATTCAGAGGTGTCCCTGTTTGCAGATGATGTGAAGTTGATGAGATTAATTCATTCGGACGAGGGCCAGGCAGAACTACAAATAGATCTGGACAGGCTGCAAGCCTAGTTCACAAACTGGCTTCTGGAGTTCAACACCACCAAGTGCAAAGTCATGAAGATTGGGGAAGGACAAAGAAGACCGGAGACGGAGTACAGTCTAGGGGCCAGAGACTACACACCTCACTCATGGAAAAGGATCTTCGGGTGAGTATAACACCGGGCACATCTTCTGAGGCACCCATCAACCAAATAACTGCTGCAGCATACAGGAGCCTTGTAAACGTAAGAACAACGTTCCGACATCTTAATAAGGAATCGTTCATGACCCTGTACACTGTGTATGTTTGGTCCATAATGGAGTAATTAGCACCAGTTTGGAGCCCACATCTAGCCAAGGACGTAAGAAAACTTAAGAAAGTGCAAAGGTTTGCAACAAGACTATTCCCGGGGCTAAGGGGTATGTCCTACGAGGAAATTGACCTGATGACACTGGTGGACAGGAGAGATAGGGGAAATATGATAACGACATATAAAATACTCTGAGGAATTGACAAGGTGGACAGAGACAGAATGTTCCAGAGATGGGACACAGCAACAAGGGATTACAGTTGGAAGTTGAAGACTCAGATGAATCACAGGGATGTAAGGAAATATTTCTTCAGTCACAGAGTTGTCAAGTGGTGGAATAGTCTGGGAAGTGATGTAGTGGAGGCATGATAAAGCTTATTGAGCAGGAAGAGTGGCCTAGCAGCGACCAGTAAACAGGTGGGGCCAGAAGATATGACTCTACCCCTGCAACCACAATTAGGTGAGTACACACACACACACACACACACACATATACACACTCAAACACACGCACAGCTAATTCACGTCTCAGTGTGACTAGATAGCACCTACCCACTCGTTTCCCTACATTCTACGTACTCTCTCTCTTTCTCTTTCCCATTCTCTCTCTCTATTTTCTCTTCCTCTCCCTCTCTCCCCCCCATTCCCCTCTCTTTTCCTTCCTCTCTTCCACCCTGTCTCTCCGTCTAGCACCCTTCCCACTCTTTCTCCACCTCTCCATCATTTTCACTGCCCCCTCCCTCCCTCTCCCCATCTCTCTCCCCTTACAACTACCACACCCCCACGCACACACACACGCACACAAACTGCACCCACCCACTTTACAGCACTTAACCTGTATTGCGACCCCTGAATGGGGGCACAATGTTTGTACTCATATATATATAGTGTAATTATGATGAATATTACCTTTTCATATAATTTTATATTGCTGATATTCTCGATATTAGCTAAATCGTTAATATCTTACTTTATATGATTATTTGACTTAGCTATATTATTAGGTAGGATGTAACATTTACACTTTGTGCTCATTGTTCGAGAGTTGAGTGACTGTCGGCCTTGGCAACTACCTCGGTAACTAGCACTTCGCTTGTTATACTGCCCACTTCTCTGGAGTACTGGGCAGTAGCTGGGCGAGTTAGGTGAGCAGTGTGGCGTGATGCACCTGAATGAGAAGCCCCCCTGCACTAGCTCTTCCTCTCTCCTCTGCTGACCCTGGTTGGAACAACATCTCACTCTTGTCTCTGCTTGTTTCCTCGTCATTTAGACTCTGGTAGAGTATGTGTTCGGTGGTAAGACGAAACATATTTCTCTGGACTCTGTGTAACTCTGTTCTCAGAGCATAGCCTGATAGTCCCCAGTTAGGATCGCTATTTTATCTCCTTGATCCTGACACTGTGTTGCTGCTGCTTGCTATATTGCTGTTCGGCGAATTGGTCGTTCTACTGTTGAAGCAAGCTGTTCTGATTGCCAGTTTGGTAAAGAAGTTAGTTTATGTGAGGACGTTTAGTCAGTCACTGTTTAAGTCGAGTCGAGTCTTGAGACATACCGAGGTACCATATACACACACACACACACACACACTTGTATATATATATTAGTATTGTTTATAATTGCTGACAATGTACCAGATGGTACTTAAGAGCCATAAAGATATGTTATGTGCCTTCAGCACAATAATATTGTATACAAGAGAAGTGTAAGAGCTAACCTAATTTACATCCTAATTAATATCCTAATTTGAATTAAATTGATTTACTTTGATACCATAGACAATTTTAAATTTGTTAATAAACATATTAATTTTATTTCGATTAGTTAGTACCCTCTCAGTTGAAATCCTAAGGTACTATTGAACAACGGAAAACTGGACCAGGATACTGACTACTTGTTACAAAAAGCCCAGTAACAGGCTGAATGCTAGAGGGGCAGACCTTTCTAGTATTCACTGGAGATGTCTATGCCTAATAGATATCGAGTTTTTTGTAACAACCTGTCTGACTGTCTATGTGTCTTTCCCTCTTCCTCTGTCCCCCTTCCCACTCTCTATCCACCTCTCCATCACTGTCCCCATTTCTCTTCCCCCCACACATTACAACACTAACAAAAACAAAAAAAAAAGATGGTGGCTGAGAAGGGAAGTCGAAGGCTCAGGGGATCAGAGGAAAATGGTTCTGGTAGGAAAGAATGGAAAGAAGAGCAATGTAAAAAGATGGAACAAGAGTGGGAGAGAAAACTTGGTGAGTTTTCTCTAAAAATGGAGAAGAGGATGGAGGTGGAGAAGAAGAAATGGGAGTCACAAGCTGAAGTTGCAGACGTCAGGATAAGGGCCCAAGAATATGAGGTAAATACTCTGAAGCGAGTTACAGGGCTATTGCCCAGAGGAGACATAACATCTGAAGCAGGTACACCCCTACTGAATGAGGAGCCTTATCAGACCACCAAGCAGGGAAGAGGAATGAAGAGGAAAAATAGTTGGGAGCAAGGATAGCAGTAAGAGAGGGGGAGAAGGTGGAGAGGGGGATAGGTCCCATGCAGAGGCACGACCATGACAAGAGCTTAAGGAAAAAATAAGGGAAACAATAGCCATGTACAAACAGGACCCAGAGACACAGAGGGAAAGGCAATGGGAGGAGGAGAGGAAGAGTTCAATATTTATTCATAGGCTTCAGGAGAACGAGGTTGAAGAGAGGATGCACAATGAAAGATGGTAGGAAGAAAAACAGGAGATTGAAAACATCATCAAAGAAATAGATGAGGAGGACATGACTGAGATAGTAAATTTTCACAGAGTAGGTAGGTACTTGAATGGGAGAAATTGTCCGGTCAAGCTGATTTTCAAGATAGAAATGGTGCGACACAAGATCCTGCAAGAGAAACCACAGCTGAAGGTATCATCAACATACAAGAGGGAGTTCCTTGACCGAGACAGAGCAAAAACAGATTGATAGCAGCTGAGGGAGAGAACACAGAAGCGAAAAGGATTAGGAAGAGAAACATGGACAGAATCAGCAAAGGACAACCAGAGAAGGGCAGAGCAACAAGTGCAAGCACACACAGAATCACCCCTAGAATCCCATAACCAAACACGATATCCAAACACATCACAATCCACACTTACAGCCTCCACGCCCCACACTACACCGAAGAATTCTACAGCACATCGCCAGGTCCCCCACCCTTACAGACCCCCAGAAAACAGTGTTGAAGAGAAAACTGAAGGTATGAAATTGTCAAAGAGGCAGGAAGGGCATGACGAATGAAACCAAACTACAAGAGAGGGAATTACACAGGCATGAAGAATTTCGTACACGGGGTTCAGTGGGACAGAGAACTGGCAGGGAAGTCAGTAAATGAGATGATGGGATATGTGACAACAGTATGCAAGGAAGCTGAGCAGTGTAATGAAGCAAATCAGCCCCTCAAGAATATTATTTATGTAAGGTGTGATAAATATTAGTTGTGAAAATTTCATGACTGTCCTCTAGTTCTGTAACTCAGGGGAAAGAAATAAATGCTGTTAATTAACTCAAGAAATGTATTTGAACTGTGATTATCTTCGCATTCTGTTGCTCTGTTATTGTATGTTCCAATATGTTTTCTCTAGAATTTTTGTTAATCTGTAATATAGCGTATAACATTAATTTTCTTTGTGTCTGATTATTTTTCTAGTATTAGTATTCATTGTAATAATTATTGTGAGTAGAAATAAGGTTTATAGAGGCAAGTTGACCTTCTTGTGTAGGAATTTGGAAAGAGTTTGTGTATGTCTGATTATTTTTCTAGTATTAGTATTCATTGTAATAATTATTGTGAGTAGAAATAAGGTTTATAGAGGCAAGTTGACCTTCTTGTGTAGGAATTTGGAAAGAGTTTGTGTACATGAGAGGGAGTTCTATTCAAAACAAGGGAGGTAACACGCGGAAGAGTTCCCATTACCACTCTCACACCTTTGTCAGCTTAAGAAGCCTTTTTCAACTTCTCATATTGATTATACTGCTGCTAACAAGTGAGTTCATAATCTGTGTTGAGAGAGATAAGTAGAGAAGATCAAATATTGTTACAATGCAGTCTTTTTGTGTTATAGCCATTGGAGGAACAAGCCTCCAGCCGGCATATCTTGTATCACTCTAAGAAAAGGTCTATTAACTGTGTATACCTTGTAACTTGCCTTATTATGATAGTTAAATGATACCTGTATATTGTATGATTAGAGTAAATTGTAAGAATAGTGATAATTTAAGGTGCAATGACTGTTACTTTTGACTCATGTGACCTACCCTAATACTTCTTATTTCTAACCTATAACTTTCCTAACCTATATTTTATGTTAATACTCTTTTACTAAATATCTACTACTTATGTTTAACTATGTTTATTCTCTGTAAGTTGCCTGTCACATGTAACTGAACTTAACCTAGCTTATATATGTTTTTACTATTTTTGTACCACTATTTTATTTTCCTCTGTCTTATTCATACTAGCCTATGTTTCATGTTTATTCTGTGTATAACATATATGTTCATTCTTTTTTTGTGTGTATTATAATTGTGTTAAGTTATACTGTTTGTTTACTGTATTTCAGCTGTCTTATTTTTATGTAAAATCTTGAATTGTTTTTGATATGCCATTTTTTATTGTTTTCATAATTTGTTAATTATATTCCATTCTTATATTTTTTTTACAAGATCTTATTTTGTTTGTAGAAGTTCTTGCTTGTGTATTTTGTGACTAAACCTGAAAAATGTTTTTAGGTTTAGCAGCAACAAGGCACCCTCCAAAGAGATGCCTCAAGAAAAGGAGAAGGCTAGGGGTTAGCAACCAGGCACCCCCCAAAGAAATGCCTCCAAAGTAGGAGAGATCCACCAGAAATACTGAGGAGAGGATAGTGCTAGAGACCTTTAACACCCTAGCCCTGGAGGATCAGACCAGGCTTGTAATCTGGGATTTGGAAGGTCTCAGGAGCATCCTGAGGCAGGAATGTATCAAGGAAATGTAAATCTCAGTATGGAAAAGCTATGTGGGGAGGGAGTGTTAACATCAGTAAGCAAGGCTTACTCTAAGAATTAAGTATTTGCTATTACAATTGTTTTTTTTGGTGCCAACACTTTCTGATACCCTTGTAATGTGTTTATTAAATTGTAAGTGGTTATGTCTGGGTATGTTTTACTTCCACCTTTGAGCCATGTATACAAGGTCCATGTGTCAGAGACTAAATTATATAACCTATTGATGATATAATTTTTCTGTGGAGAGTCAAGCCCCTGATAAGGTGCCTACTGCTCATGTTTTCAGGCCATGCTACCCTAAGAGCCAGTACTTATCAGGACCCCTATCTTGTTTTAACTATCCTGTATTATTTTTCACTGGGTTTTCTCCTGCTCTAACCCAAACTCCTTGTTTTTCTCCCTTCTCCTATGACTATCGTTTATTTTATCCCTCCCACTATTAAAAGAGCAGGTGGTGGCAGCATACTCCCAAGAGAATAGACTGCTACCGTCTATTCTCCCATATTCTAGTAATGTTCTCTTTTATTTGATCTCTATATTCCAATATTTTTTTGTATCCACTCCAAGTCTCTACCTGAGGGAATAGACAATATGGCATCGTCTGGTGTTCTGTCGACCCCAGGGTGGGGCTGGGGTGGTAGCTGCATTTCACTGGTGGCAGCGGTGGGATTATTTGTGTTGCTTGGCTCTTCTATGACAGTTTGTAATCAAAATGAAAAAATGACCATGGACATGTACATGTTTCAAGGGGATAAGGAAAAAGATTTAAAGTTTGATGTGTCTGAAAGAGAAAGTGTCCCCCATTTATCGCTAGAGGTTTTAATGAAAGGATGTTTTTTTGTTTATTCTTTGCCTTATGAAAATTCTGTGTAAATGTAAGATGAGTGACGGTTATATGAAAACCATAGGGACTTGCATGGATCGAGTGAAGAATAAATATAAGATAACTGATTGGACAAATTTAAATTATGGATTTTCAGAAAGTAACTATGAAGGTGTTGAAAATAGGTGTAATATTGATAAGTCTCGGAAGAGTGTGAAAATGGTTAATTCCAGTGAACCTGACATTAGTAACCAAAATTCAGAGAATTCCATTGCAGATATTTTGACTGTTGAATTTGGCTTGAAGTTTGTGGAAGGTTGGAACAAGAAAAAGTATTTAGAAATACTATTAACCAAAATAAGCAACAGTAAGATTGAGACACTATTAATGTAATTTTTTTTCTGAACCTGAAACAGCCTATGTACGTAGTGGGTAGTTTTATCTTATGCTATTTTCTATGTCTATTTTTCTGTTATGTGGAATGGGAGAAGTGGTAATGAAAGTTGTATTCCCTAGTATGGCCTAGGTGTTGGACTGTATAGTTCAGGCTGTTACACTTTTCTCTACTGCTGCTTTGAGCAATTTTGTGTGTAGTCCTTATACTGTGTTTTCTCTCTATGTGCTCTTTGTATGTTATGATGTGTTATTTTTAGGGTTATGAGCAGGGCAGTTTAGTTCCCTAGTAGATGTCTAGGTGTTGAGCTGTATAGTTCAGGCTGTTCCTCCTCATTTTTTTTTGGTTTTTATGTAGGACTGATGATGAATTTTGGACTGTATGTAGATTTAATTGTTAGTGTTAAGTGACTCGTATACTGCAATACAGGGACATGTGCACTGCCCTCTCATACTAAATGTTGGTGTTGTTGTCAAAGGGATGTCAGTTGTGTATCGACGCCTCCTCGGAGGAGTGATATTTCCTGCTTAAGTACCTCTGTCGAGAAATCAAGGTGAGTTGTTTCTCTGCTACCTGAAGGCCTCCACCTCAGTACTTTGTTGCTTGAGTTCTCTATAGGGCAAAAGGAGGAGTTGTGGAAGGAACACTTTCCCATGATAGACGTTACTGGAGTGGGGTTGTTAAAAATAACTGTCTGTCAGCTGTAGTTCGTATATCAGCCGAAATGTTTGCGACGTTTCAGAATACGCCAGAAAGAGAAGCAGTGTATTATTATACTGTATTATATTGGAAAAAAAGCAGTTCCCGAGTATTTATATTTTATTGTTTTCTTTTCGTTTTTCCAGTACTTATTGTGATTTTCACAACGAAGATTTATTTACCCGAATTGGGGAGGTGTGTAATGAAGCAAATCAGCCCCTCAAACAGTATTTATGTAAGGTGTGATAAATATTAGTTGTGAAAATTTCATGACTGTCCTCACTTATATTTCTTGTCTATATCCTTATCTATTTACCATGTGCATAGTTCTGTAACTCAGGGGAAAGAAATAAATGCTGTTAATTAACTCAAGAAATGTATTTGAACTGCGATTATCTTCGCATTCTGTTGCTCTGTTATTGTATGTTCCAATATGTTTTCTCTAGAATTTGTGTTAATCTGTAATATAGCGTATAACATTAATTTTCTTTGTGTCTGATTATTTTTCTAGTATTAGTATTCATTGTAATAATTATTGTGAGTAGAAATAAGGTTTATAGAGGCAAGTTGACCTTCTTGTGTAGGAATTTGGAAAGAGTTTGTGTACATGAGAGGGAGTTCTATTCAAAACAAGGGAGGGAACACACGGAAGAGTTCCCATGACCACTCTCACACCTTTGTCAGCTTAAGAAGCCTTTTTCAACTTCTCATATTGATTATACTGCTGCTAACAAGTGAGTTCATAATCTGTGTTGAGAGAGATAAGTAGAGAAGATCAAATATTGTTACAATGCAGTCTTTTTGTGTTATAGCCATTGGAGGAACAAGCCTCCAGCCGGCATATCTTGTATCACTCTAAGAAAAGGTCTATTAACTGTGTATACCTTGTAACTTGCCTTATTATGATAGTTAAATGATACCTGTATATTGTATGATTAGAGTAAATTGTAAGAATAGTGATAATTTAAGGTGCAATGGCTGTTACTTTTGACTCATGTGGCCTACCCTAATACTTCATATTTCTAACCTATAACTTTCCTAACCTATCTTTTATGCTAATACTCTTTTACTAAATATCTACTACTTATGTTTAACTATGTTTATTCTCTGTAAGTTGCCTGTCACATGTAACTGAACTTAACCTAGCTTATATATGTTTTTACTATTTTTGTACCACTATTTTATTTTCTTCTGTCTTATTCATACTAGCCTATGTTTCATGTTTATTCTGTGTATAACATATATGTTCATTCTTTTTTTTGGTGTATTATAATTGTGTTAAGTTATACTGTTTGTTTACTGTATTTCAGCTGTCTTATTTTTATGTAAAATCTTGAATTGTTTTTGATATGCCATTTTTTATTGTTTTCATAATTTGTTAATTATATTCCATTCTTATATTTTTTTTACAAGATCTTATTTTGTTTGTAGAAGTTCTTGCTTGTGTATTTTGTGACTAAACCTGAAAAATGTTTTTAGGTTTAGCAGCAACAAGGCACCCTCCAAAGAGATGCCTCAAGAGTAGGAGAAGGCTAGGGGTTAGCAACCAGGCACCCCCCAAAGAAATGCCTCCAAAGTAGGAGAGATCCACCAGAAATACTGAGGAGAGGATAGTGCTAGAGACCTTTAACACCCTAGCCCTGGAGGATCAGACCAGGCTTGTAATCTGGGATTTGGAAGGTCTCAGGAGCATCCTGAGGCAGGAATGTATCAAGGAAATGTAAATCTCAGTATGGAAAAGCTATGTGGGGAGGGAGTGTTAACATCAGTAAGCAAGGCTTACTCTAAGAATTAAGTATTTGCTATTACAATTGTTTTTTTTTGTGCCAACACTTTCTGATACCCTTGTAATGTGTTTATTAAATTGTAAGTGGTTATGTCTGGGTATGTTTTACTTCTACCTTTGAGCCATGTATACAAGGTCCATGTGTCAGAGACTAAATTAAAAAACCTATTGATGTTATCATTTTTCTGTGGAGAGTCAAGCCCCTGATAAGGTGCCTACTGCTCGTGTTTTCAGGCCATGCTACCCTAAGAGCCAGTACTTATCAGGACCCCTATCTTGTTTTAACTATCCTGTATTATTTCTCACTGGGTTTTCTCCTGCTCTAACCCAAACTCCTTGTTTTTCTCCCTTCTCCTATGACTATCGTTTCTTTTATCCCTCCCACTATTAAAAGAGCAGGTGGTGGCAGCATACTCCCAAGAGAATAGACCGCTACCGTCTATTCTCCCATATTCTAGTAATGTTCTCTTTTATTTGATCTCTATATTCCAATATTTTTTTTTGTATCCACTCCAAGTCTCTACCTGAGGGAATAGACAATATGGCATCGTCTGGTGTTCTGTCGACCCCAGGGTGGGCCTGGGGTGGTAGCTTCATTTCAACAGAGGTTTGTCCCCAAGGGTAACAGAAATAACGAAAAAGCCAGGATGAACCCTTTGTTCACCCAAAGGTGTAGAAAGGCCAGAACCAAGTGTGCTAGAGAATGGAAGAAATATAGAAAAGAGGTCGTAGAACCAGAAATGAATATGCACAGGTAAGAATGTATGCCCAACGACAATATGAAAATACATAGCAGCAAAAGCCAAATCTGACCCGAAGTTGCTGTACAGCCACATCAGGAGGAAAACAACAGATGAGGACCAGGTAATCAGGCTGAGAAAGGGAGGAGAGATCACAAGAAAACGACCATGAAGTATGTGAGGAGCTCAACATGAGATTCAAAAAAGTATTCAAAGAGGAGAAAGAAGGGACTCCAGAAAGACGGAGAGGTTGGGTTCACCATCAAGTGTTGGGTACAATACATACAACCGAGGAAGAAGTGAAGATGTTGCTAAGTGAGCTAGATATCTCAAAGGCGATGTGGCTGGATAACATCTCTCCATGGGTCCTGAGAGAGAGAGCAGAGGCGCTATGTGTATCCCTAACAACAATATTCAACACTTGTCGGTTTTCAAAACCATTTATCACATCTGTCAGATACTGCAATATCATGGGATCTTGATACAAAGAATTCTTCAACACTTGCCAAACCTTTGGACGAAGACCTACTTTCTCTAGTAAGTAGGTCCCACTGTGACCCCCGCCTCCTGCTTCGACTCACCTGACTGCAGTATTTATGCCACTTCTCTGGTCCTATGCTGTACTTCCTACAAGAGTGATGGACTGAACACATCGATTCCAGGCTGAGGGACTGATTACCTCAAACTCCTCCTCTCCTTATTCCTTTCTGCTTTGTATTTTATTGATGAAGCCACTATGTTGCGAAACGTTTCTTCAATAAAGACTCCCATAGGTTGCATAAGAGTCTAAATTCTTCACTATTTAACACATCTAACGAAACAGGACGACTACATGAGGTATGGAAGATAGAAAATATAGTCTCAATTTTTAAAAAAGTAGACAGACACGAAGCATAAAACTACAGACCAGTGTCACTGACATGTATAGTATGCAAAGTCTTGGAGAAGATTATCAGGAGAAGAGTGGTGGAGCACCTAGAAACGAATGAGCTTATCAACGGCAGCCAGCACGGTTTCAGGGAAGGAAAATCCTGTGTCACAAACCTACTGGAGTTCTATGGACGGGTAACAGCAGTAAGACAAGAGAGAGAGGGGTGGGTAGATTGCCTTTTCTTGGACTGTAAGAAGGCTTTTGGCACAGTTCCACACAAGAGATTAGTGCAAAAGCGGGAGGACCAGGCAGGGTTAACAGGGAAGGTACTGCAATGGATCAGGAATACCTGTCAGAAAGACAACAGTGAGTCATGGTACATGGCGAAGTGTTAGAGTGGGCGCCTGTGACGAGCGGGGTTCCACAGGAGTCAGTCCTAGGATCGGTGCTGTTTCTGTTATTTGTGAACAACATGAAGGAAGGAATATACTCCGAAGTGTCCCTGTTTGCAGATGATGTGAAGTTGATGAGAAGAATCCAGTTGGATGAGGACCTTGCAGAACTACAAAGGGATCTGGACAGACTGCAGACCTAGTCCACAAACTGGCTCCTGGAGTTCAACCCCACCAAGTGCAAAGTCATGAAGATTGGGAAAGGTCAAAGAAGACCGGAGACGGAGTACAGTCTAGGAGCCAGAAACTACAAACCTCACTCAAGTAAAAGGATCTTGAGGTGAGTATAACACTAGGCACATCTCCTGACGCGCACTTCTCCCAAATATCTGTTGCAGCATACGGGCGCTTAGCAAACGTAGGAACAGCATTCCGACATCTTAATAAGGAATCGTTCAGGACCCTGTACACTGTGTACGTTTAGTCCATAATGGAGTATGCAGCACCAGTTTGAACCCACACCCAGCCAAGGACGTAAGGAAAGTTGAGAAAGTGCAAAGGTTTGCAACAAGACTAGTCCGGGGCTAAGAGGTATGTCCTACGAGGAGAGGTTAAGGAAATTGACCTGACGACAATGGTGGACAGGAGAGATAGGGGGATATGATAACGACATATAAAATACTGAGAGGCATTGACAAGGTGGACAGAGACAGGATGTTCCAGAGATTGGACACAGCAACAAGTGGACACAGTTGGAAGATGAAGACTCAGATGAATCACAGGGATGTTAGGAAGTATTTCTTCAGTCACAGAGTTGTCAAGAAATGGAATAGTCTGAGAAGTGATGTAGTGGAGGCAGGATCCATACATTGCTTAAAGAAGAGGTATGATAAAGCTCAGGTTGCAGGAAGAGTTAGCTAGAGGCAGCCAGTGAAAAGGCGGGCCAGGAGCTGTGAGATCGACCCCTGCAGCCACAACTAGGTGAGTACACACACGCAAAGGAACCCTTGATACCAGATATAAGGACTGACCACAGCAGAAACCCTCAATACACCTCCCTCCACCCTCTCTCTACAACCACACATCTACCAATCCTCTCTCACTCTAATCAATCCATTCCCTCCAAACCATCACTCCCCAACCACTCCACTTAATCTATCCCTCTCTACCCACTTCCTCCCTCCCTACCCACCCACCTAATTCACCAGTCCCTACCTATTCCCTCTAATCAATCCTCCCTACCCACTCTCTTAATCCCTAACTCCTACTCACTCCCAGTAAATAATCACTCCCTACTCACTCCCTAATCCATCCCTCTCTACCTCTCCCCCTAATCCATCCCTCTCTACCCACTCCCCTAATCCATCCGTCCTATGGGGAATTTAACCAGCTAAGTCTATTTAAAGACATAAATGAAACATACTTAGCTTCAGTGTTGATTAGGCCATTTTGCAGCTTCAACCAAAACAGCTCCTTTGCTGTGAATCTTGGTATCCCCGCACCATAGCTGGATAAAAATATGTGATAATTATGTAGTTGCCCCAAAGGATCGTATATTTCACTTGAAACGTAATGCTGAATGGAGTTGTACTCACTTGGTTGGGCTCAAAGGCCCTCCTATCATGGGTCTATTGGTAAATCAAGGCAAGACATGCCCTATGTATCAGCTGCAGCCATCCTAATTAGGAGCAGTATGTTTAGACTTACCTGGGTATTTGTATCTGACCCAAAAAAAATCCCTGGCTTATGGTAGGGAAAATGTGACCCCAGTACAGGTGTCTTGATTGGTGCTGAAGTGTCTTGGGGAATGTTGCACTGTCCTCCACTCAGTCAGAAATGTCCTGCAAACACTCGCACGGTTACATAACACTGTTCAGTTCCAAGATATGTTTCGTGGTATCTTCACAACAGGAAGACCGATTACACTTCACTGTGGCATTAGTTCTACCGGGAATTTCTGAGATTCTCAAATGAACAAGAGTAAAAAAAGCACTAATCAATGTTGTTCTTTTGTCTGTTTTGCATGTAAGAGGGCGATGCCCGCATGACGCACATTTTCCCGTCCATTTCGTGAAGCAATCTGAGCTGTATACTGCGCTCTACCCTCGTTCTAGCCCTGAAACGTTGAAGTCAGCATGTATTCAATACAAGTAGTAAATTTCTTAGTATCTAGATATAGACGACAGTTCATCATAGTTCTAAGTTGTAGGTAAAGGGGTGCAAGGTTTTCCTTTAATTTTCTAAGATTAAGAGTCATAACTCTCTTTTCACTCTCACTTGTATTGCAACGAACATTGATATGCAACAAGAGGTTGCATATCATGCGGAAGCAAGAAATGCTATTAGCCCCTCTACCAAGAGGGCTGAGAGATACCCACTTTATGGAGAATTTTTCCACACTGAGGAGCAGGGAAAGTTTTCGCAGGTGAACCATTCATCTCTTAACATTAATTTGTTTTCTCACTCGCCACCACTGCTGATTGTCTTTTCTTAACAGCTTTAATCTGTGGGATGTCTGCAGAATCACTCGATTGTATTCAACATGCGTAATTCTAACGGCACTAATTTATCTATTGTCCCTTATTCACTACACCTTTGATCAAAATATCAACTGTCCTGATGATTCCATTTGCATCAGGATGTATGGTCACTATTTTCCCAAGAGGCCATTGAGACCTTGGACCATCATTATCAATAATCACTATATTAGTAGGTCATATGGAAGTATGATTTCCAGGAACACCAGCTCCTTAGAAGTGTTATCTCAGTGAGGTTCACTCACTTTATTAAAGTGTTTGAATTTACGTCTCAGTTGCTTAGGTTCGAAATATGTAGGATCCTCTATGATTACTTTATCATGCTTGGGACGAACTTATTCGATCATAGTCTTTTGCTATGGAGTAAATGAGATGGACTTAACACTTCCAAATTGTCCATATCATCGGTAATATAAGTTAGAGGTCTGTTGTTGACTCTATTTACTATTTCAGTTACGACTGTACGAAATTCTTCTAAGTCGATTCGCTGACGATGAAGAGTCTCCCGTAAACAATGTTTTACGATGCCTATCATTCATAAAATCCGCTTGCCATGGAACCCTTTGGAAGAATGT
>WNWK01042583.1:0-15915 GCA_009830355.1 Cherax destructor | reverse complement strand
CCCATTTTTTGGGGGCACCATTGTATTTTGGAGGCCCATTGTATATGGGAGGCCCCATTGTATAATGTGGAGGCACCATTGTGAATGGGGAGGCACCATTGTATACATGTGGAGGCACCATTGTATACATGGGGGACCACTGTAAAACAGAGGTGCCATTGTATCCCGAGGGGGTACCATTGACATGTGAATATTGAATACTATTGGGTACCATTATATTTTGCAGGGGTACCATCGTTTACGTAAGGGGTCCAGTTAACGCCAGGACTAGGGTGCTCTTTGGCTTCCTTTTAACCAGCCCCGGCAGTTGTGTAGTGGTGGCGGTGCTCGGTAGGTTTCCCTCATTTTAACTCAGTCAGTTGTGGGTTGTGGTGGTGTTTGGCGTTCCCTCAACCGATATATTGTGTAGTGGTAGTGTTTGGCGGGCTCCCCCAACCAGTCATGTCAATTGTTTTTTGGTGGTGGTGCCAAATGCCCTTTTTCCCAACACAACCACGTACAGTCCCCAACACCCCACGCCCAAATAGTTATTTACAATATATTAATTTATTGACAGGGTGATGGTGGGGCGGTTCTTTTTAGGTGGGGTTGGTGGGTGGTGGGGGAGGGGGTTTTAGGTACGGTTAATGGGGGGGGTTTGGGACCCGGTTTGGGTGTCTCCTCCTCCCTGGAGGGTACTCGGGGATCAACCCCCCCGCGGCCCCGGCCCATGACCAGGCATCCGGTGGAATCGGGGTCTATCAACGAGGTGTTACTGCTTCGCAGTAGTCCAACGTACAACCACAACCCGGGTGACCCGGCATTGACTGTATCTGTCACCCTCCCCCGAAGACAACCCGAGGTCTGTTGGTAATTTCCCCGGCTGGTGGGGGGGCTTTTTAGCAGTCTTGGGCCCCGGACACTTTTTTTGTTTTTCTTGTGATAATGGCGCCCCACTTGCAAGTAGGGGCCATTGTCAAGTATTTTGTTTTCAGGGAGTGATTTCGTGGGGGGGATTGGTGGTGGGGTTTGGGGTGGGTAGTTTTAAAAGGTTGGTTGGTGTGGGTGAGGAGGTTGGTGGGTGGGGATGGTAAGTGTTGTGACGTTGGTGGGTGGTGTGGGGGGGTGGGGTTGGGGTTTGGTGAGTCGGTTGTAGGCGGGGAGGGTGATAAGGTAGTGAAGAATGAGCACCAGGCAAGAGATAAGTCGTCTTACTCTGTTCTCATTTTGTCGGGAAATCGAGATGAGGCTATGACAGGCAGTTAAGAGAGCATACTAAGGTTTTAGGCACTTGTCATTTGTTTGAGTTTTTTAGCCTCTACTGTCAGTAGGAAGAAATACGTTGTACTGTTAGCTTCTTGGGTGCCTTGCTTGAAGATTTTACGTGGTTCTTTTAGCAGGTGCAAATAAAATTTCGCCCTATGAATCCACCTCTTTTTTGATATCCCCCTCATTTCATGGTTCCAATTCCATTCATTCTTACCATTTTTGGGATTCCTTAGGTGCCTAGAGACCATCATCATTTTTATTTTTCAGAAGCAAATATAACCTACTGTCGTTTCCCCAGGCTTATATAGCTGTAAGCTAGTATTGATATACCTAGAGAACCTGGCATTTCCTCTCTTGGATAAATAAATGTCAAGTACTGTCGTCTGCATAGGCATGGGATTCTGAGGTGAATTAAAGGTCATTGAAGTATATATACCATAACGATGGCCCATGCACACCCCCCTATGGAACACTTGCCATTTGAGTGCATTTTGAGTCTTTCCCATTGAGAATTACTCTTACAGATCTACCTTGAAGGTAATCACAAAGGGAGGCATATCAGACATAGAGACTACTAGTTTTACAGTTTTGCCAGTAGTCCCAGGTGCCATATTCAACAATGTTCAGTGCTTACACACCTGATCTTGGATTCATCCAGCGACTGATGCCACATAGTGGAAAAGGTTTAACAGCAGATCAGCAGCAGAGAGGCCTTTTCTGAAGCCATATTGATGGTCACAAAAAGCGGGTAGTAAAACCTGGCATTTGCTGTGAGATAACCGTCTCAAAAATTTTACCCGAGATTGACAAGAGTGACACTGGTCTGTAGTTGCTAGTTCCCCCTCCCCGGCTGTTCTTTTTTTGTGAATAGGGATTTATTTGCCTCTCTCTGTCTGTATGTCTGTCTCTGTCTCTGTCTTTGTCTCTCTCTCTCTCTCTCTGTCCCTCCCTCCCTTACATTACTTCCTTCCCTTACTAACCTACTCTACTTTCACTTCTCTGTCATTTATTGAGGCGTCAACACGACGTACCACAATGTATTGAGTTATGTGTAACACAAGTAAACGTGTGTGTGTGTCACGCACAGCAGGTGTAACAACACTCACCTTTTCACGCACAGCAGCTGTAACAACACTCACCTGTGTCACGCACTACAGGTGTAACAACACTCACCTGTGTCACGCACAGCAGTGTAACAACACTCACCTGTGTCACGCACAGCAGGTGTAACAACACTCACCTGTGTCACGCACAGCAGCTGTAACAACACTCACCTGTGTCACGCACAGCAGCTGTAACAACACTCACCTGTGTCACGCACAGCAGGTGTAACAACACTCACCTGTGTCACGCACAGCAGGTGTAACAACACTCACCTGTGTCACGCAACGCAGCTGTAACAACACTCACCTGTGTCACGCACAGCAGGTGTAACAACACTCACCTGAGTCACGCACAGCAGGTGTAACAACACTCACTGTGTCCACGCACAGCAGGTGTAACAACACTCACCTGTGTCACGCACAGCAGGTGTAACAACACTCACCTGTGTCACGCACAGCAGGTGTAACAACACTCACTGTGTCACGCACAGCAGGTGTAACAACACTCACCTGTGTCACGCACAGCAGGTGTAACAACACTCCTGGTCACGCACAGCAGGTGTAACAACACTTCACTGTGCACGACAGCAGGTGTAACAACACCACCTGTGTCACGCACAGCAGGTGTAACAACACTCACCTGTGTCACCACAGCAGGTGTAACAACACTCACCTGTGTCACGCACAGCAGGTTAACAACACTCACCTGTGACACGCACAGCAGGTGTAACAACACTCACCTGTGACACGCACAGCATGTGTAACAACACTCACCTGTGACACGCACAACAGGTGTAACAACACTCACCTGTGACCCCACAACAGGTGTAACAACACTCACTGAAGACATGTTGTTTCTCAGGCGCAGGGCTCCTTCTCTCCCTCCTCCTGTTCTTTCAGTCAGAGAGGAGCAAAATGACTGTTCAGTTTCATCTTGTTATTAGTTAGGTATCACTAAAAGCTTTTTTCTTCCTTCGTTTTCGTTTATAAATTTGAGAACGCTTCGTCCAGTCGGCTTAAATTTCCAGGGTGGTATGCATTGCAACTATAAAAATTCGCCTGTTGCTTTTGGGGGGCCCCCAGATCACTTTTATGTATAGAAATTTTCTTGGATTTGATTTCTGTGCAATAACTTAAGGGTGGGTTAGAACCCATATAAATTTTTCAGTTTTCCCAACAGTTCAAATTTTTTAAAAACTTTGGATTCTGAGCAGTAAATGGAGAATGTTGTGATCACCTACTAATTTTTAGCGCATCAAGAATTTTGCTCAGAGGAAGGTTGGCATTGATTTTTTTGGGGCCGGTTTTATTAATTTGCCAATTTTATTAAGCAGATTGGTTGTTGAGCAATAACTGGAGAATGGTTCTCTTGATCGACTTCATCCTTTTAAAAGTCGATTTTTCTTCCCCAAAAAACGTTTTGGCTTATTGTAGCTTTTAGGTGGCAGTTTCCTATTTTTTTGAAATTAGGAAGACTGAAATACTGGTTTTTATGCAATATTTTGTGAAAATTTCATCCCATCGGTTTTAAAACTTCAGCGGCGATAACCTGAAAAAAAACTGAGATGTTTAAACTTATTCCGGGGAATTTGGGGTATTAATTTCTTAAGAAAACTTGGGAAAATTTTTTTGGTAGACTTGAAACTTTCAGAGGTAGGGATACGAATACTTATAGAAAGTTCAAATTGGTTTTGGGCTGTATAGTGCCAGTTTCCAAAAAACCCTTATGAATGATTTTTTTGATTGGCTTCAAAAACTTCTTTTTTGATTTTAACCCATTAAAATTTATGCCAATTCTGCACTATTTATTTTTCGTGCATCGGGGAAAGGGGGGGCTTATAGGAGTTAAACACTACGGGGGAAAAATGGTCGGTAATGTTCGACGAATTATGTCGAACAGTCTTGTGTGGGTTTTGTTGCAGAAAGATAACATCCTGAAAATCTTCCCAGGTGATGTAGAATGATCACATCCTGAAAGTTTACTCCCAGGATTGGAATTATCATTCCTGACAGTCTACCGCCCAGGTGTGTTAAAGGGCTGATGGCTGCAGTTTGACGGAGCAAAATCATATAGGTTGACAGGTGGCCAGTTGGCTCACATGTGGAACCCCCGCAGCAGTAATCGGGTGCCCCTCTGATGCGTTTCGACGCGGGGAATTATGCAAGAGATATTGCTTTACCTGAAATTAGGTTCTGTCTCTGACCTGCTTTAAACAGTACCTTTGTTGTTTTATTGATCTTTTTTGCTTTTTTTCATTGTTAAAAAAAAAACAATCAGCAAACACCAAAAAACGGGATGATATCAAAATCACCAGAAGCACACACAAATAAAAAAAAATCAGTTTATGAATGAAAATAAAGGAAGCTTTCAAAACAATATACACAAATAGGTTCGGCATTCCAGTAAGACACCAGCCGAGCCACATGTAATAAAACAGAAATTTGACAAAAAAATTTTTCCACGTAGGGTACCGGAACTGCCCTTCATAGGAAGTTCTTGACGCTGAGCCCCTTGATCCAAGGACTTAGACCTGATTTTCCCTTCTATGGATGGACACCTTTCCATTCACTCCCCCCCCTTCCTTTCCATGCACACTATATTAGTAGTCTCCAACCTTTTAGTATGAAAGAGTCAGTTTAAAAAGCCAATTTTAAGGTTTTGGTGTTAAATTGTATTAAATTTTTTTAATGTTGACACTGTGCAGTGTGGCCCTTACATAAAATTGAATTAATTTTTCATGTGAGGGCCGGTCCATTTCCTAAAAGGGGCCCACATACCTGGCCACATCCCCGGGAGGTAGGTTGAGGACCCCTTCACTATATAGTCCCTAGAGGTTTGGGAGAAGAGAGGAGACAGGATATAAACCAGAACAATTTCGATCCCAAATTAAGTTTAATACCCAGATGGCTTCCAAAACATAAAAAAACAATTTGTATCCCGTCAGAATGATATTGAAGTGAAACAAAATTAGACTAGCGGGGAAAAAATATTCAACAGCTTCAAAAAAAGGATACGATTGATCAGATCACGTGAGACACAGAAAGTTAAGATGAAGGTCCGAGTTGAAACTCAAACCCTAAACTAGTTCAGGAACCACACACGCACACACAGGATGCATAAATTACAGACCAGTGTCACTGACATGTACGAAAATTTGGAAAAATTATCGGGAAAAGAGTGGTGGAGTACCTAGAACAGAAGGGGCAATACATGACAACCAGCACGGCTTCAGGGACCAAGAGATCTAAAAAAGATAACGGAAGAAGACAAGACAGAGGGGGGTGGGTAGACTGCATTTTCTTGATTGAAAGAAGGTTTGACACAGTACTACAAAGAGACTGTTTGAAAAGCTAGAGGAGCTGGCATGAATAGGGGGGGAAATGCTGCAAAGAAAAGGGGGAAACCTGACAGGAAGGAAAAAAAACGTATGTCGGTAGAGACGAGGTGTCAGGGGGGATTTTAAAGGGGGTTCCACGGGGTCCAAGGTCCGGGGTGTCTGTGTATAGGGAAGACATGACGGAAGGGATAAGCAGAGATGTCCCTGTTTGCAGACGATGTGAAACTAAAGAAAACAACAAGTGCAAAGTTATGAAGTTGGGAAGGACAAAAAAGACCGCAAACGGAGTACAGCCTAAGAGGTCAGAAGCTGCAAAAAACACTAAGTAAAAGGATTGGGGTAAGCATCATACCGAGCACATCTCCTGAGGGCACATCACCAAAAAACTGCTGAAAACTTGAAAATAGTTTTCACATCAAAGTAAACTTAAGACATGAACCCTTCTCAGGCCCATATTGGAGTATGCAGCACCAGTATGGAACCCCCCCTGGTCAAACACATCAAGAAATTAGAGAAAGTGCAAAAGGTTTGCAACAAGACTAGTCCCGGAACTGAGGGGTTTCCCCCCAAGAAAATTAAGGGAACTCAGCTTCAATACTGGGAAAACAGGAGGGATAGGGGGGACATGATAACAACATATAAAATACTGAGAAGAATTGACAGGGGGGATAGGAACAGAATGTTTCAGAGCTGTGACAAGCAATAAGGGGTCACTTGGGAAATTGAAAACTCAGATGAGTCACAGGGGTTTAAGCATTTCTTTTGGGCCCAAAAGTTGATGTAATGGGGGAGGATTCATACATAGCTTCAAAAAGGTAGATAAAACTATGGAGCAGGGGAGAGGGGGCCTTTGCGACCAGTGAAGAGGCGGGGCCAGGGGCTGAGAGTCGACCCTGCAACCACAATTAGGGGAATGTATACACACACACACACACACACACACACACACACACACACACACACACACACACACACACACCCCACACACACACACACACACATCCTGCGGTTTGATATGACATTAATAATTGAAGAAAATGTATTTTTTAATATCTAGCTTCCTTTATAAGCATGTGTAATTATTTTTTAATAGCTGTTCTCCGATTAATATGAAATATATAGCTTAAAAACTTTATTAATTTTTTCTACAGAAATGAAGTATTCAGTAAAAATACATGCATATTCTATTTATAGCTGGAACCCGGAAGGTTCTCTCTCTCTCTCTCTCTCTCTCTCTCTCTCTCTCTCTCTCTCTCTCTCTCTCTCTCTCTCTCCTCTCTCTTTTCTCTCTCTCTCTCTCTCTCTCTCTCTCCTCTCTCTCTCTCTCTCTCTCTCTCCTCTCTCTCTCTCTCTTCCTCTCTCTACTTCCCTGACAATCACTGTCTTTTTTCCCCCTTACATATTCTTTGATCCAGAGGAGCCATAAGGTGTGTGTGTGTGCACACCTAGTTGTTGTTGCAGGGGTCGAGTCACATCTCCTGGCCCCACCTCTTCGCTGGCCCTACTAGGTCCTCTCTCCCTGCTCCATGAGTTTTATCGTATCTCTTCCTAAACCTATGTATGGAACCTACTTTCACTACATCGCTCCAGATTGTTCCACTTCCTGACAACTTTATGAAATATTCTGTCCCTATCCACCCTGTCAATTTCTTTCAGTATTTTATTTGTTGTTATCATGTCTTCCCTATCCCTCCTATCCTCCAGTGTTGTCAGGTTGATTTCCCTTTAACTCTCTTTGTTGTACATTCCCCTTAGCTCCAGGACTAGTCTTGTTGCAAATCTTTGCACTTTATATAATTTCTTAACGTGCTTGCCCAAGTGTGGGGCATGCTCCTATATGGGCCTGACGTACACGAGTACAGTGTCTTGAATGACTTCTTTCTCAGGTGTCGAAACTCTTTCTTAAGTTTGCCAGGCGCCCTATGCTGCAGCTTATGTGCGCTTCTGATAAGTATGATACCCCAAGCTCCTTTTCTTTGAGTGAGGTCTTCAGCCTTTGGCCTCTAGCATGTACTCTGTCTGCAGTCTTCTTTGACCTTCCCCAATCATCATGACTTTGCATTTAGTGGGGGGTTTAAACTCCAGGAGCCAACTGTTGACCAGGCATGCAGCCTGCCCGGATCCTTTATAGTCCTACCTGATCCTCGTCCGCTTGAATTCAAATGACCTGCAAACAGGGACACCTCTGAATCTATTCCTTCGTCATGTCATTCACATATTCCAGAATCAGCACCGGCCCATGGTGCTGACTAGTGGAACGCCGCTCGTCACATGCGCTCACTCTGACACCTCGTCACGTACCATCACTCGTTGTTTCCTTCTTGTCAGGTACATATTCCGTGATGCGGTGCTTTTCCTGTTATTTCTGTCTGCTCTAGCTTTTGCGCTAATCTCTTGTGCGGAACTGTGTCAAAACCCTTTTTACAGTCCAAGAAACTGCAGTCTACCCACCCCTCTCTTTCTGTTACCTTGTCATAAAACTCCAGTAGTTTTATGACACAGGTTTTTCCCTTCCCTGAAATCGTGCTGGTTATCGTGTATAAGTTCATTCCATTCTAGGTGCGCCACCCTCTTCTCCAGATAAGCTTCTCCATGACTTTGCGTACTATACATGTCAGTGACACTGGTCTTTAGTTTAATGCTGCGTGTCTTTCTCCTTTCACTAAAAATTGGGACTACATTTGCTGTCTTCCACACTTCAGGTAGTTGCCCTGTTATGATAGATGAGTTGAGGACAGTTAAAAGTGGCACACACAGTGCCTCTGCTCTGGCCCCACAGCCTTTGAAGTATCTGTTCACTTAGCAGTCTCTTCACCTCCTCCTCGGTTGTGTATAGTGTGTCCAACACTTGTTGGCATACCCTACCTTACCTTCGCGGTTTGCTGGGAGCCTTTCTGTGTCCTCTGAAAATACCTCACTAAGTCTCATGTTGAACTCCTCGCATATTTCTTGGTATTTTTTGTGATTTCCCCTCCTTCCTTTCTCAGCCTGATTACTTGGTACTTGACTGTTGTTTTCCTCCTAATATGGCTGTACAACAGCTTTGGGTCAGATTCGGCTTTCGATGCTATGTCATTCTCGTACTGAAACTGGGGCTTCCTCCTTATCCATGCATATTCTTTTCTGGCTCTTCGGCTCATCTCTTTTTTTTAGGGTCTTTGTCTTCTATATTTTTTCCATGCTCTGGCAGACTTGCTTTGGCCTCTCTACACCTTTGTGTGAACCAAGGACCGTTCTTTTTTTTCCCATTGTTTCTGGTCCCTTTTGGGTACGAGCCTCTCCTCTACTTCCCTCTGTGTGTTTTATTTACATATATGTAGCTGCAGGGGGTCATTACAGCTCCTGGCCCCGCCTTTCGCAGGGTCTTTGTGTGTCTACTCACCAAATTTTGGGTTGCGGGGGGTAGCAAACCCGGGCCCCCCGCTTCTTCACTAGTCGCCACTTGGTCCCCTTCTCCGTGAGCTTTATCATATCTCCTCGGGTGTGTGTGTGTGTGTGTGTGTGTGTGTGTGTGTGGGGGATTCGATGGACGATTCAATTTTTGTTTCGACACTGATAAAAATTTTCCCCCGGTACTAATACCGATGCTTTTCCTATTTTTTTAAATTTTTTTTAAATTATATGACTATGTTCTATATATATATATATAGGAGGGGGGTCCCCCTCGGGTTAATTGGGGGCCCCCATAGCCTCGGAAAGTGGAAAAAAAGGCTTAAGGGAAGAATATTTAGATTTCTTTTGAAGCCATTTGAATTTTCCCATTTCCCCCTACCCCCATTTTTTGAATGTTATAAACTTTATTTCAAGAAAAAAATACATTGACGGGAAATAAAATAGGGAGAAAAAACATAGATAAAACTCAGAGCCATGCCAAAATTTTCCCCCAGCTCCCCGGCAGTGGGGGTGCCCAGAATCCCGGGCATTTCCCTCTGGACCAACACTGAGTCTCTGAAAGGGGGTGGTTCCCTTGGCCTTTGGTTTCTATGATGATTTTTTCACCCAGCTCTTTGAAAATTTTAGAGCACATTTCCCCCCCATCCCAAAAGGGTCCCGACCCTATTGGGATGAAGTTATAGAAGGGGAAACCCTTCATTTCGAGTTTTTGGGTTTCCCTGTGGCTGGCAGCTCCACCCCCTTCAGCTACGGAGTAGGGAAAGAGGTGTCTGCCCTTTGGCAGCACAGGTGTAATCCCGCAACTGCTTCCACCCTTTCCCAGGGTAGCATAGTGGTTCCATCAGGCCCTTTTTGACTTCCATAAACCTCTGCATTTGGGGGTTCCCGTTGAGCTGGGCAACGGGCTGTGGCGGGGCTTTTTTTATGATGTCATTGACCTTCTCATTTTTAGCATATTTCCCCTTCCCGGTGTGACACACGAGACCATGAAGCCCGAATTGATAGCCGTCCCCCTTGCCGCAAATCCCCATGTTGGTGAGTATGGGGCAGCTAGGCGAAGCGCAACCCAATCCGAATGGCCTGTGGGTCAGTCGAGCCCCCAGAGGGGGTTGGGCAGCTAGAAGGAAATCTCCTGAGGGGTCCTTCAGTGGGAACGAGTTTTGATATATATATATATATATATATATATATATATATATATATATATATATATATATATATATATTATTTATATATATAAATTTTTATATTTATAAATAAAAAAAAGGGGGTACCACCTCTAGAATTTTACTGGGGCCCCTCATCCTCAAAAAAGACGATAAACGTCCCCAGGGAATACTGAGGTTCTCCTCGGAGCTTTTGAATATTTTCTTCCCCCCTACCACCCCTATATTTTATTAAGTGTTATTAATAGACAAAATACATTGACAGAAAACACAAACATGAACATGAATA
The DNA here is from genome assembly GCA_009830355.1 of Cherax destructor. Lineage (NCBI taxonomy): Eukaryota > Metazoa > Arthropoda > Malacostraca > Decapoda > Parastacidae > Cherax > Cherax destructor. Next base: position 5,378 of record WNWK01042583.1, on the reverse strand, counting down.
CTTTGGGCAAATATCAAAGATTATAAACCTCCAGCTCCCCCGGCGGATGCCCCCAGATGCAGCATGCATTTCCCTTGGAGGGCCCTGCTGAAGGGAACATGAAAGTGGCTGCCCTTGGGTCCCTGGTGGTGTCGTGAGTCTGGAACCCAGTTCTTTTGGAAACGTGTTGCTTTTTTTCCCCATGCTCCCAAGGTCTCTACCCCACTGGGAAAATTGATACTGGGCTTTGTCCCATTCCGGTCTTGTACTCCTTTGGGCAGCAGTCCCCCCCTGTCCCCCGACACTGTGAAGGATGAGGTTACCCAGGTCGATACACAGGTATAGCCCCATCAAGGTTTCCATTCTTCTGGATAGATGGTGACCCCGCGGGGCTTTCGGGGGGGGATTGGGCGCTGTGATGGGTTCTCCGGCTGGGCATCCAGCGAAGCAAGGGTTCTTTTTTATGATGTCGTTGACTTCATTGTGTCTTGCATGCCACCCTTTTGGGTTTTTGGAACAGTTTAGACCATGTAGACCACATTGGTCGGTCTTCCCGCAAATCCCGATTTTCCCAATTTGGGGGAAGAAAGGGGTTCCATTGCCGAAAGGGGAATTTTGGGGGAAACCCCCCCAAAGGTGATGTGCATAAAGCTAGGAGACGGGCAGTCTAACTGCCTGATTTAACCCCAAGCTTTTAAAAGCATTTTTTCAGGATCCACCCCCGGGCTGTTTGTAGGCCATTCTGCATGGGTTTTGGTGTTGGGCCAGAGTTCCCATTCAGGATGGCCCCTTTAGCTAGGGTTTTTTCCGCTGAATCACTGAGGTTGTCGGGAAAGAATTTGTTTTATTAGCCATTTACTGGAAGAGGATAGGGTGTAGGGCAATCTGGGAGAATTTTTCTCCCAGCCCCAACCCCTGACGGGAAAGTGGGCTTGCAACCACTTCCATCTTCAGAAATATTAAACACTCCTGCATGGCTCAGGGGAAAGTCAAATTCTTTGTTTTGGGCTGCTGAAGGCTGGGAATCCAGGAAGAGGTAAGTTTTGGGATTGACAGGCACCTGGTGAGTAGGTAGAAGGCATCATGTGACATTTTTTATCCTGCCTTCCATCGTCCTGAGGTCCCAGATTTCTTTTTTTAGGACCCGATCGTGGCATTGGGCCCCAAAAGGAGCACCGAGGGGGTGTTGTTGGCTGATCAATGGCTCGTGCCCTGGTAAAACAGCACTAATATTCTGGATCATCTGTCGATTGGTAGAAACTATTTCACATTTGGTGGGGTTTAAAGATAGGCCCAGGCTCCTCCCATGTCTTTAATTTTCCGAGTCTTTTGGGGGAAAATTCGGTAGTTTGGGACTATCATCCAAGAACCCGATTTTGAGCTACTGGGGGCGCTTCTGGCCCTTTTTGACCAGACAGAATAGAAAGGGGGGGAGAGGGTCTTTCCTGTTTACACCCTCACAAGTCAATTTCATGGTCCCCAAACAATAGTTTGGTCACCATAACAGTTCTATGAAGGGGGAGGGGAAAGGGAAGGCAGAAACGTTGGGAGCAGCATCCCTTCTGACATTAAAACTTGGCAAAGTCCTTTGATTAAGGCTTTTTTTTGGGGCATGTTGTTGATGTTACTCGGGTGCTGGGCAGCTGCTTCACACCTTTTTGAAACCAAAAACCCAGCTGGTTGGTTTCAACATTGGGAGCATCTTGACTACCCTTCGTACTGCAGCCTTGGGGACGGCGCCCAAAGGGGGTTGCCCACTGCAATGGCTTTATTCCTCCATCCTTTTTTGGAGGGCCCCAGTGAGGACCAAAAAAAAGGGGCTAATGCCCTGGGACACTGCCAGCCAGGCACAAATTGGGAAAATTTTTGGGGTTCAGGCAGCCCTCTGAAACCCCACCAAGTGCTGGAAATTGAGCATTTGTTTTGTTTGTGCCCCAAACCGGGGAAACCTCCCCTTTGGCCCCTTTGGGAAAAGACAAAGCAGCTTTATACACATCACGTCCTGTAAGGGTTTTTCTTCACCCTGCAATGTCAGGGGGGTCATGTTGGTACTGGGGGCCCTGGGGGTGTTTTTGGGCTTGTTGTAATGAAGTCCTTAGGAGCGATGGTATCATCACTGGTTATAAGCCTCAGTGCTCCAATAATATTACCCCTTCTTTTTTCAATTTAGCCCCGATTTTTTAGGCGTCAGGGGTCTTGTTGTTGGCATTTTCCCGGCGGGTGTTTGACGCCCTGGGGGGGGACGGGCGAGGGTTTTCATCTCTGGAATGATTTTTTGCCCCAATAACATATTTGCTAGTGACTTTTTCCCTCCCTGGTGGGACAGCCAAACAGGATTGCAAATAGCAGTAGGTTGTCCCGGATGTTGTTTGCAGGGGCATCGTTGATTTTTCAAGAGGTCGGGGTTTTCCGCCTCTATTAAATAACACAGAAAGGTTAATTATCAAACAACTTAATTTCTTTTAGATGATAATGTCATTACTCACGGGGTATAGGGACCATACAATCCTACAATTGTTGGGCCCTTTTGGGGAAAACCTGGAATTTTGCTCACCATGAGGCGGGGTAAAACAACTGGGGTTTGAATCCTCGGCTAGTCGGTGTTTTATTGATTGAATACCACTTGTTCGTGGTTACTTTCACCCCTATTTGTGTATTCTTTTATGTATGTATATTCGTGTGTACTTACCTGTATATGGGGTCAGTATGTGCGAGCATTTTGTGTATCCGGTGCACGCGTGCCTCCTGATTGTTAAAAAAAGCCTATGAATTGGTGTGCTTACTTCTCTCATCTTACCTGGGAAAACCTGCATAAGATTTTTTTGTACCTCGAACATATTTTCTGCCTTTAAAAGTTTTATGACTCTTAATTTTTTTTTTTCTTGTGTGTCAGAAATAAAATTTTGGAGATGTACTCTGTGCTTTTTTTGTGTGTGTGTGTGTGTGTGTGTGTGTGTGCGTGTGCATGTGGGGTGATGTGCGTGTGTGCGGGTGTGTGTGTGTCTGAGAGGAGAGATACAGATAGATTACGTATTTGGGACAGAAAATGCTGTTTTTCCCATCTTCCTTTTTATTACATTTGACCTTTTTCTTGGATGTGACCCACACAGTCGACTGACACTCGGACCATTTCGTCGGGGAAAAGGGCAGATGTAAGGAGATTAAAAACTAGGGTTCTGTTTATTGCAAGGTGAAAGAGGCAGGAGATGTTAGGAATTAAAAACAGGTTCTTGTTTGTTGCTAGGTAAAAGAGGACAGATGTAACGAGACTGCCCTTACGTTTCACAGGGAATAATTACCTTTTTATAGTTGCGCAGAAAGTTATGTTCGTGTTGTCCCATCAATTTGAAAACCCCGGTTTTCTTTCATTTTTTAGGTTTTTTCCAGTATTCCCGCCAATATTGACCCAATTTTTTTACAATTTTAGATTTTGTTTTTTTGCATATGCTTTCAGCCTAATTCACTATAATACAAAAAGGGAAAAAGGGTTCAAACCACGTCGGGCATTTTTTGGGGAAGGTTCCCCCAAGAGTTCAAACCCGTATCGACTTTTTGCCGGGGGGAAGGGGGAGAAACCCCTTTTAAAATTTAAAAAAAAGAGAAACTTGTTTTCTTTTTGGGCCCCCCCCCTTGGGGGGAAACCCGGGGTTTGTTGAAAGAAAGTAAGAAATAAAAAATATATATATATATAGAACGCTTGTCTTGCCGAACAAGGCAAGCGAAAATATGTGTATCAATAATTTCGCAAAATTTGTTAACCCAACGAAAAAAAATATTTCATTGTGTTTGCTTTTTATTAAATTATTTAAACTTATCTAAAAAATATTTAGTTGTTAGGCTAAATTAAATTCGCTTTTTTAATAAGGGTAGGTAAGTTTTCAAGGTTCCTTTAGTACAAAATTTTTTAATTTTTACATTAACATAAATGAAAAATATATCTTTAAGCGTATAAGAAAAATTTTTTTGAAAGGACTTAATTTTAAATGAGTTCTTCAATTTACCCGTTTACCTATTCGGAATTATATTATATTATATATATATATATATATCTTCTTTTAAAAACCGGCCCTATCCCACGAAAGGGTGGCCCAAAAAAAAAGTTTTTTTTTAACTTTAGTAATGTATACAGGAGAAGGGGGTTTCTAGCCCCCTTTTTCCCCCATTTTATTGCCTCTTACGCACCCTGGCTTACGGAGGAAGAATTCTGTTCCACTTCCCCCGGAGAAAAAAAATTTAAAAAAAAAAAAATTTTTTTTAACAAAAATGTCGCCTCGTTGCCAAAACAGCAGTTAGAAACAGCCGCCAGCTTCCTTCAGCCAAACCAACTGAGTTTGGGGTCTCTAAAGGGTGAACGAGCAGCTCATACAACAAGGGCTTACATCAGGACTTATCAGAAGACAAGATCTTAATCAAGATAGACGTCATGAATGCCCCTTTAAACCTTTAAAATTTAGAGACCCTGGTCTTGACAAAACCCTTCTAGAGCAGTTCCGTGGTCTTGACAACCATTCTAGAGCGTTCCGTGGTCTTGACAACCATTCTAGAGCAGTTCCGTGGTTTTTTCCCACAGCAAAAAATTTAAAATTTTTTATTTGGCTGGAAAAAACACTTATCAGAGGTGGTCAGTAGGGACACCCACTCGCTCCATTCTTCGATAGCGGGGGAATCCCTTCAACTTGCACAGCGAGCTCAATATTTACCTGAATGATTCCCTGGCAGGTACGGAGGAGTCCCCTAGAAGATCTTTGACTGGGGAAGTACAGGGGGAAGTTTTGATCATCCTGACCTTCAAAAAGGAATATCTAACAACCGGGAAAAAATTAAACTTTCAGGGTACCAAGGAAAATTACCTGCATTTTGTCCCCGTGCATTGCATCCAGTTAAGGAAATTTTTTCTGAACGCGGAAGTACTGTAGGGGCTCACCCAAAGTTCAAAGGTCGCAGTGGGACACCCCTTTCAAACTCCAGAGATCACAAACAGTCCCAAACAATGTCAGCAATGCCCCAGGAAAAGACAAAAACTGGGGCTCCCAGGGGGGAAAACAACATATTTGATTTTCCCCTTTTCCCATCCCTTTCCGCCTTGCGACACCCCCCAAACCTCATGCCATTCGGGTTTGGGGTAGCTCTTCGCTTAGCCGCCCTCATACTCACCGAACATGATGCTTTCGGGGGGCGTCAGCTGATCAATTTGGGCTCATGGTCTGTGTGTTTAAATCGGAAGGAGAGTGTCAGACAGAAGAGTCAGTGACATCAAGCGAAGTCTCCAAAAAACCCCTTCCCAGCAGAAAGGGGTCCAAGGTACTGAGGCTTGATGGAAACCAAAACGTCCCGATGGAGTCAACATACTATCCTAGAAAGACACAGCCAGATTGCATGAACTACTTTTCCTCTACAGT
>WNWK01042582.1:0-15916 GCA_009830355.1 Cherax destructor | reverse complement strand
CTAAACTAATATTAAAGCCTCAACTAATATTAAAGCCTAAACTAAATATTAAACCCTAAACTAATAAAAGCTCAACTAATATTAAAGCCTCAGCTAATATCAAAGCCCAGCTAATATCAAAGCCTCACCTAATATAAAAGCCTCAGCTAATATCAAAGCCTCCCCAATATCAAAGTCTCACATAATATCAAACCCTCACCAAAATCAAAGCCTCACCTAATATCAAAGCCTCAGCTAATATCAAAGCATCAGCTTTTAAAGCCTCAGCTAATATCAAAGCCTCAGCAAATATCAAAGCCTCAGCTAATATAAAAGCCTCACCTAATATCAAATCCTCTTTAATATCAAAGCCCCCCCAATATCAAAGGATCGCAAATATAAAGCCTCAGCTAATATAAAAGCCTCAACTAATATTAAAGCCTCAACTAATATTAAACCTCAGCTAATATCAAAGCCTCAGCTAATATCAAAGCCTCAACTGATATCAACCTCATCAAATATTAACGCCTCAGCTAATATCAAAGCCTCAACTAATATTAAAACCTCAGCTAATATCAAAGACTCAGCTAATATCAAAGCCTCAGCTAATAAAAAAGCCTCTGCTAATAAAAAAGCCCACCTAATATAAAAGTCTCACCAAATTCAAAGCCTCCCCTAATAAAAAACCTCACCTAATACAAAGCCTCCCCTAATAAAACCCTCCCCAATATCAAAGCCTCACCTAATATCAAAGCCTCAGCTAATATAAAAGCCTCAGTAATATCAAAGCCTCAGCTAATATCAAAGCCTCAGCTCATATCAAAGCCTAGCTAATATCAAAGCCTCAGCTAATATCAAACCCCCAGCTAATATCAAAGCCTCACCTAATATAAAAGCCTCAGCTAATATCAAAGCCTCAGCAAATTCAAAGCCTCAGCTAATATCAAAGCCTCACTAATATCAAAGCCTCAGCTAATATAAAAACCTCAGTAATATAAAAGCCTCAGCTAATATCAAAGCCTCAGCTAATATCAAAGCCTCACCTAAATCAAAGCCTCAGCTAATATCAAAGCCTCAGCTAATATCAAAGCCTCACCTAATATCAAACCCTCACCTAATATCAAAGCCTCACCTAATATCAAAGCCTCACCTAAATCAAAGCCTCACCTAAAAAAAAACCCCCTCATTTAAATCAAAGCCTCATTTAATATAAAGCCTCAGCTAATAAAAAAGCCTCATTTAATATCAAAGCCTCAAAAAATTCAAACCTCAGCTAATATCAAAGCCCCAGCTAATATAAAAGCCTCACCTAATATCAAACCCCCACCCTTTTCAAAGCCTCCCCTAATATCAAAGCCTCAGCTAATATCAAAGCCTCAGCTAATATCAAAGCCTCAGTAATATCAAAGCCTCATTAAATCAAAGCCTCATAATATCAAAGCCTCATTTAATATCAAAGCCTCAGCTAATATCAAAGCCTCAGCTAATTAAAAGCCTCATTTAATATTAAAAGCCCACCTAAAAAAAAAAAGCCTCACCTAATATAAAACCCCTCACCTAATATCAAAGCCTCAAAAAATTCAAACCCTATAAAAAAAAGCCTCCCCTAATATAAAACCCTCAGCTAAATAAAAGCCTCCCCAATTCAAAGCCTCAGCTAATATCAAAGCCTCAGCTAATATCAAAGCCCCAGCTAATATCAAAGCCTCAGCTAAAAAAAAACCCCCAGCTAATATCAAAGCCTCAGCAAATATCAAAGCCTCAGCTAATATCAAAGCCTCAGCTAATATCAAACCCCACTAATATAAAAGCCCAGCAAATATCAAACCCCCAGCTAATATCAAAGCCTCAGCTAATATAAAAACCTCAAAATTATCAAAGCCTCAGCTAATATAAAACCTCAAAAAATTAAAAGCCTCCCCTTAATAAAGCCTCAGCTAATATCAAACCTCAGCTAATATCAAAGCCTCAGCTAATATAAAACCTCAGCTAATATAAAAGCCTCAAATATCAAAGCCTCAGCTAATATCAAAGCCTCAGCTAATATAAACCCTAGCTAAAAAAAAAGCCTCAGCAAATCAAAGCCTCACCCAATACAAAGCCTCAGCTAATATCAAAGCCCCCAATCAGTCAGATAAGACGGGGTGTTTACTTAATTTAGGTGATAATAATAATAATATTTATTATTATTTTTTTTTATATAGGGGGAAGGGCTAAACCCATAAGGACGCAATTTTTAAAGTGGCAGGGGCAACGGGAAAAAAGGGGAAACACCCATGTCTCTCGTTTCTCTTGTGAATTAATTAAAGCAGAAACCCTTCATTTGGGGGGGCCAAACTTTACCATCTAGGTACCTTGACTACCACCTGAGAAATGCGGGAATCAGGTTTGATCCAAAAAAAGGGGGGGTTTGAAATTCCTTGAAAAAAGGGGCCCCCCAAACCAGCATAAAAGGGACTCGTTTGAAGGACTTTTGATCAATGATCAGTATTTCTTCACAAGGTAACTTAAGTCATAACCATTATTGGAACTCTGTGTAAATAACCAAAAAATGTTTAAAAAACCCCCAAATTTTTCCCCATTTTTAAAAAAAAGGGAAAAAACACAGTCGATGAATGATAAAATTTATAAAAGCAACATTGAAGTTAATCACAAATACATTTCTTTGTCCCCAGGGCATCATTTTGGGGTCCCCCCGGCCATGTTGCCTGCCCTGTGCTAATTTGCGGGGGGGGAAAGGGCGTGGGGCACGTACCAAGTGGACAGCCTGGGGTGTTGCTACTTTGGGTTGTCTCTTTTTTTGGTATAATATCATCTTTACCGATATATCTGTGTTGTCACAGTGTTCCCACGGGTGGGATGGAATCTGCTTTCCCTCAGGTAATGACACTCAAAAAAATTACAACTCTAAATTTTTAATTCTTGTCTGAGAATTTTTCGAGGTGATATTAAACATAGACGTCCCGACTCTGAGTAGTCAAAAATCTGATAAACATTAAATTGGAATTTTTTGAAAAAAAAATTTTGGGGAAAAAGGCTTCCCAGAATCAAATCATTGAAGCACAAAATTGGGGAATTTTAAAAAATTTTTTTTTTAGGAAAAAATGAGATATAGAAATGTTAAAACTTTTGGGGATGTTTCATTCTGGCCCAACTAAATTTGAAAAGGCAGTGTCTGTGCAGCTGACGTAAATTAAACCCCGTGTTTTGGAATTTACACCAAAAAAATTGAGATTTTAAATTGGCCCAAAAATTTATGAAAATAGCTGCAACATTCTAGGGTAAAACTTTTACACACTGGGGAAAGGGGGTTTTAAATTTTTTTGAATGCATCTGATTTTTTTTTTTTTAAAAAATTTACCAGTAGTTAGCAAACTTTACCCACCCTATAGTCATGGGTAGCTGCTTTGTATGAAAAAAAAAATGACCCACGGACTCTGATTGATATACGGAATATAAACTCAATGCCCAGGAAATGAAGAATAAATATCAAACAAAATAGGCCTTATGAAACAGCTTCCTGGCAACTTTAATTCCTTGACTTTTTTTCCCGGGGCAACCGGCAACAAGTATTTCATCATTTGATTTTTTGTTTTCGGTAATTGTATACACAAAAGTATTTTTTTTACAACTTTTTTTTTTTTCACCAAGGTATCTCAATTTTTTATATAGTGTATGTAAACAGAACTCATACTGGAGGTGTAACCATATGGGGGAAAGGGGGTTTTCCAGAGAAGTTACAGTATCAACCACAACAAGACAAAATAAACAGTGAAACACCAGATATATGAAAAAAAACATCCATTGCATGTAAGGGGGAAAAAGGATCTTTTGGGGAGTATTTTAAAATTTTTCCCCCTTTTAAGATAAAATTTTTTTAAAGCGTCATGAAAGATTTGTGATGGTGTTCCTTGAGTCTGGAAACTGAAGAGTAATGGGGGGACTGGATAGGGAAAAAAAAACGGACACTCTGAATTATTTAAAATGATAACTTCCCCAAAAGTTGCTTTAAACGAATGTTGACTGAGGTAAGATGACAGAAGCTACAAAAGTTATAATAGACGTTTAAAAGGGGTTCAATAAAATCATATTATTTATTTAAATGCCTTTGGGAACCCTATATATCTTTATGTTTATAATAAATTAGATGTTTGTTGGCTGTTAAACTGAGCTCTAACGGAAGTTTCCCTATGTGTTCTTGTTCTTCCATGTTGATACTGTAATGTACTGTATTGTGCTGTCACTTTGTAACATTGGTCAGAGATGACTTCATATTTACCGAACAAAATATCTTTGGTGTTGTCGCCTTTAATGTGTGAATTGCAAGAGCAATTTCTTTATTCGTGTACTTGGTCTTTCAATATATATATGGAAGTACTTCTGACATATTTCTTTCATGTGATAAAAGTAGAACAGTATTGTGAGAATATTACATTAATAAAGTTGACAGTAGAAAAACCCTTTGGGGAAAAAACTATTTATAATAATCAGTAAAATCCTATTTTTAAGATGTTTATGTATAAAGATGGTAGCGTCTTGAGAGGTATGGTTGGATACTCAAACTCGCACTCATCAAGTGGCAGACACTTCCATGACATGCAAAATTTAATGTAATTTTATTCTTTGCAGTAGTGAATGTGGTTCATGTGTGAAAATTATTGAGGTAAACATTGTCCAGACCAAAGCAACGCATGTCCATATAAAACAAAGAATCTGCTTCAAGATTACATCACTTGTGCACTCACTGTTGAGTTCCTATTATTATTATTATTATTATTATTATTATTATTATTATTATTATTTTTATTATTATTATTATTATTATTATTATTATTATTATTATTTTTATTTTTATTTTTATTATTATTATTATTATTATTATTATTATTATTATTATTATTATTATTATTATAATTATTATTATTATTATTATTATTATTATTATTATTATTATTATTATTATTATTATTATTATTATTTATGGTGAATGGAAGGTAATCAGGTTTGATCTAAGGGAAGAGAAGCCCAGTTCCTTGGATCGAGAGCCCCAGCATCATGATAAGTTTCCTAAAACAGAAACTGAGGATCATATGGTGATGAAACACTATAGCTAACTTGGGTTACACTGAAGTTACACTCAACTTACACTGAAGTTACACTCAACTTACACTGAAGTTACACTCAACTTACACTGAAGTTACACTCAACTTACACTGAAGTTACACTCAACTTACACTGAAGTTACACTCAACTTACACTGAGGTTACACTCAACTTACACTGAAGTTACACTCAACTTACACTGAAGTTACACTCAACTTACACTGAGGTTACACTCAACTTACACTGAAGTTACACTCAACTTACACTGAAGTTACACTCAACTTACACTGAAGTTACACTCAACTTACACTGAAGGTTACACTCAACTTACACTGATGTTACACTCAACTTACACTGAAGTTACACTCAACTTACACTGAAGTTACACTCAACTTACACTGAAGTTACACTCAACTTACACTGAAGTTACACTCAACTTACACTGAAGTTACACTCAATTTACAATGAAGATACACTCAACTTACACTGAAATTACACTCAACTTACACTGAAGTTACACTCAACTTACACTGAAGTTACACTCACCTTACACTGAAATTACACTCAACTTACACTGAAGTTATACTCAACTTACACTGAAGATACACTCAACTTACACTGAAGTTACACTCAACTTACTCTGAAGTTACACTCAACTTACACTGAAGATACACTCAACTTACACTGAAGTTACACTCAAATTACACTGAAGTTACACTCAACTTACACTGAAGTTACACTCAACTTACACTGAAGTTACACTCAACTTACACTGAAGTTACACTCAACTTACACTAAAGTTACACTCAACTTACACTGAAGTTACACTCAACTTACACTGAAGTTACACTCAACTTACACTGAAGTTACACTCAACTTACACTGAAGTTACACTCAACTTACACTAAAGTTACACTCAACTTACACTGAAGTTACACTCAACTTACACTGAATTTTACACTGAATTTACACTAACAATACAAGTGTTAAGTTTCTAAATCATTATTTAACATAAAAATTCTTTTACGAACCACATGAAAACAAAAGCTATCACTATTGTAAAAAATATCCAAACCATTTTCAAATTTATCCACCTACAAAGTCTTACCTTTAAGTGGACCTGTAAGTGGAAAGTATAAGTGGGAATACACGTAAGTGAGTAATGTAAGTGACGAGTCTAAGTGAGGATCACCAGTGTACAGTTTCTGTCTCTCTTTATTAACACATGGAGGATCGAGCCTCCACCGGCTGAAATACACACACACACATATACATACACACACACACACACACACACACACACACACACACATGTCAGTGACGTCACGAGTCCCGCACATGAGAGCCGCCAGCTAGAGGCCTCTGTCTCACTTCAACGCTAGGCTTAGACTCGACAGGCAGGCCTGGGCTACCCTACAAGACTCTCTTAATTATACGCCTCCAAGACATCCAACGTGTGTATTTCTTACTCCAATATCTCCTGACCCTCCGCGACAAATGGTGGCAGCGGTGGGATACGATGAGAGAATAGGTTGGTTACACCCATCTTCTCACAAGGCAGTGGCTCTACGACGTTTGTTCAACAGATGCAACAAAATGGATATAACAAACCTATTGTCTCATTGTATCCCACCGCTGCCACCATTTGCCCGGTGGGTTTGTCAAGAGATATTAGAGTAAGAAACACACACGTTGGGTTCTAAAGGAATGTAAAGAGGAGCTTAGCAAACCTATGGCTAATCTTTTCAACATATCACGCAAACTGGCATGGTGCCAGATAAGTGGAAAATGGAAAATGTAATACCTATTTTCAAAGCAGGTATACAGGTCCTTAGCTTCGAACTATAGACTAATAAGCCTAACCTAAAAAGGGGAAAATTTAGGAATCAATAATTGCCGAGGCAATTCATAGCCATTTTGAAAAGCATAAATTAATCAACGCATCTCAGCACGGGTTTTACAAAAGGGCACTCCTGCCTACAAATTTAAAAAAAAAAATTCACTAAGGTATTTGAGGAGGTAGATCATGGTAATGAAAAAGGATATTTGTATATGGATTTAAGTAAGGCTTTTGATAGAGTCCCACATCAGAGACTATTGAGGAAAATTAAGGCACACGGAATAGGAGAAATTTTTCCTGGATAGAGGCATGGTTGACAAATAGGCAGCAGAGATTTTTGGATAAATGGGGAGAAATCAGAGGGGGGGAAGTATCACAAGCGGTGTTCCACAGGGGTCGGGTGTTGGGCCCCTTGTTGTTCACAATCTACATAAACGACATAGATGAGGGAATAAATAGCGACATAAGCAAGTTTGCTGATGACACCAAAATGGGCCCATCCAATTCATTCAAATGAGGACATTAGAGCACCAGGATGATTTGAATAGACTGGATGCAGTGGTCGGAGAAGTGGCAGATGCAGTTTAATATAACAAATGCAAAGTTCTAAATTTTGGGACAGGACAATAACCATCCCAAATGTAAACTAAATAATGTAGATCTTAATACTACTGATTGCGAAAATGATTTAGGAGTTCTGGTTAGCAGTAATCTAAAACCAAGACAGCAGTGCATAAGTGTTCGCAATAAAGGAAAGAATCCTTGGCTTCATATCAAGAAGCATAAATAATAGGAGTCCTCAGGTTGTTCTTCAACTTATATGTCCTTGGGTTAGGCCCACAGATTATGCTGCACAGTTTTGGTCACCGTTTTACAGAATGGACATAAATGCATGGAAAACGTACAAAGGAGGATGACTAAGTTGATCCCATGTATCAGAAATTTTCCCCTAGGAGGAGAGACTGAGGGCCCTGAATCTGCACCTCTAGAAAGGCGTAGAATTGGGGGGATATGATTGAGGTGTATAAATGGAAACAGGAATAAATAAAGGGGATGTAAATAGCATGCTAAAAATATCTAGTATTGAAGGACTCGAGCAATGGCTTTAATTTGGGATAAATTCAGATTCAAGAAGGATATAGGAAAGCATTGGTTTGGAATAGAGTTGTCGATGAGTGGAACAAACTCCGAGTACAGTTATAGAGGCTAAAACGTTGTGTACTTTGAAAAATAGGCAGATAAAATATGAGTGGGTGCGGGTGGGTGTGAGTTGGTCCTGACTAGCTTGTGCTACTAGGTCGATGCCGTGCTCCTTCCTAATGAATGTAACCTGACCTGGCTGAGTTGGGGCATTGGCTTAAGCCGGGGAGATTACCTGCCTCGATGGACCAGTAGGCCTGCTGCAGTGTTTTCTTTTTATGTTCTTATGTCTTGAGGCGATAATTAAGAGAGTCTTGTAGGGGAGCCCAGGGCTGCCTGTCGAGTCTAAACCTAGTTGAATTGAGACGGAGGCCTCTAGCTGGCGGCTCTCGTGCGGGACCTATGACGTCACAGCAAATAGCTGATTATCTAAGTATACTACACAAGTACATAGTAACACTACTGACCACACACGTACGTACATACGTATATACAACAGGCCTAGTGTCTAACGAAGTGCCTAGGACAAAATGGTAAGGCAAGCACGCACACACGCATATATATAATTTATTTATATTTAGTATATATTTTTTTAGTCATGTTGGGAGCGCAACCCAGTAGCTACCCCACCGACACAGTCCCAGACTGACACCTACCTTTTCTCTCCTGTGTCTCGTGAGTCAGTCACCTCACTGAGTTGTGAGATGTTTGGGACAGGAGCCTATACCTGGCCACACCTTGAAAGCTAGATTTACGGACCCTTGCAAATTGTGTAAATTATCTTATGTAAATTATGGGACCCTTGACAAGACCTCAAGAAGTAAACCTACCACATTAATCAAATTAAAGTTTTAAAACACCAGATAAAGTCCCTAATGACTCTGTCCTCTGCCTCTGATGACCCTGACTTTTTGCATTATTTTTGAGATCAATGTAAAACTTCCCAACGGTCCTCCCAAACCCTACCCCCCAATGGGGGGCTGCTAAGAATCAAGAAAAGTAATCAAAAACCCATGCTGGAGTCAAATGTCACTGATTTTATTTTTTACGACACCCAACCCGAGTTAGATCAACATCGTGTTTACGACACCAACTTGTCTCCGGTTTTTAAAACTATTTTCCCTTTTTTGTCACACAACACCCCCCCCTTACATACACTTTTCCCCCCGTGTCACACGACACCCCCCTTTCTCCTTATATAAACTCCTTACCGTGGCACCCAGACACTACCTCATCCAGTCATAACACTCAGTTTTTTACGTCCTTTACAACACGTTATTTGACACTTCAGCTGTCCCCACATTGTTTGACGTACCCAGTGGTATTTTGGGGGCCCGGGAAACCCCTGGGTACCCCCGGGCCCCCCTAGGTACCGGGGCCGGCCCCGACCCTTTTTGGGGGGGGAAATTTTGAAAGATCCAATCGGGGGATATTTTTTTTTTGATCAAAAGCGTTTCACTAGCATCAAGATTTCTTAATAAATGTTTTTTTTATTACAATGACCCCGCAAGGGGGGGGCCCCCTTGTTAAGGGCTTTGATCCAAGGATTTTTTTGTTCCCCCCCCCTTGGGGTCAAACCTAATTTCTCATTCTCCAGGCCCTCATGACTTTACTGGTTTAGCGCCTCAAGATAAACATTACAATAAGGTTTTGTGTATTTTGTGACCCATGTTTTATGTGTATGTTGTAGACCACATGATGTGATGTGTATGTTGTAGACCACATGATGTGATGTTTTTTTGTAGACCACATGATGTGTTTTTATGTTGTAGACCACATGATTTATGTTTATGTTGTAGACCACATGATGTATGTGTATGTTGTAGACCACATGTTTTATGTTTTTGGTACATATATGATGTGTATGCTGTAGAAAATATTTATATGTATGTTATAGACATATATGATTTTAAGCTTTGAAATATGTATGTATGTTGTAGAATATATGTGTATGTAGAACATATGATGTGTATATGTTGTAGAATATATGTAAAGTGTAGTTTAGAATATATTTTTTATGTGTATGTTGGGGGAATATATTATGTGATGTGTATGTTGCAGGAGGAAGTCTATTGCATTTTTTTTTAATTATTCTTTTAATTAAAATTTTTTTTGGTTTTTAAATAACAGCACATAGTCAGAGTAAGCCCTACCATGCTCCCCCTGTATAACATGAGCATGAGTAAGTCCTACCATGCTCCCCCTGTATAACATGAGTCATGAGTAAGTCCCCCATGCCCCCTGTATAACATGAGTCATGAGTGTCCACCATGCTCCCCCTGAAAAGGGGAGTTATGAGTAAGTCCTACCATGCCCCTTTGTAAAAATGAGTCATAAGTAAGTCCTACCATGTCCCCCTGATAAATGAGATGAGTGCCTACCATGCGTCTCTGTATAACATGAGTCATGAGTAAGTCCTACCATGCTCCCCCTGTATAACATGAGTCATGAGAAACCCCCCAAACCATGCTCCCCCTGTATAACAGGGAGATGAGTGTCCTACCATGCTGCCCCTGTATAAATGAGTTATGAGTAAGTCCTACCATGCTGCCTCTGTATAACATGAGTCATAAGTAAGTCCACCATTGCCCCTGTATAACATGAGTTATGAGTAAGTCCTACCATGCTGTCTCTGAAAACATGAGTCATGAGTAAGTCCTACCATGCTCCCCCTGTTAAATGAGTCATAAAAAAAGCCCCCCATGCTCCCCCTTAACATGAGTCATGAGTAAGTCCTACCATGCTCCCCCTGTATAACATGAGCATGATAAGTCCCCCATGCTCCCCCTGAAAATGAGCTGGAACCCCTACCATGCTCCCCCCTGTATAACATGAGTTATGAGTAAGCCCCAAACCAGCTGCCCCTGTATAACATGAGCTGAGGCCCACCATTTTCCCCCTGATAACATGAGTTATGAGTAAGTCCTACCAGCTCCCCCCTGTATAACATGAGTTATGAGTAAGTCCCCCATGCTCCTCTGATAACATGAGTCATAAGTAAGTCCTACCATGCTCCCCCTGTAAACATGAGTTATGAGTAACCACCATGCTGTCTCTGTTAACATGAGTCATGAGTAAGTCCTACCATGCTCCCTCTGTATAACATGAGTTATGAGTAAATTCTCCCATGCTGCCTCGAAAACAAAAAAGGGGGAGTGTCCACCATGTGTCTCTGTATAACATGAGTCATGAGTAAGTCCTACCATGCTGCCCTGTATAAAGGGTATGATAAGTCCTACCATGCTTCCTCTTATAAATGAGCATGAGAAATCCACCATGCTGCACCTGTATAACATGAGTCATGAGTAAGTCCTACCATGCTGCCTCGATAACATGAGTCATGAGGTCCTACCATGCTGCCTCTGAAAACATGAGTCATGAGTAAGTCCTCCCATGCCTCTGATAACATAAGTCATGAGTAAGTCCTACCATGCTGCACCCTGTATAACATAAGTCATGAGAAAAGTCCTACCATGCTGCACCTGTATAACATGAGTCATGAGAAGTCCTACCATGCTCCCTCTGTAAACATGAGTCATGAGAAAGTCCTACCATTGTTTTGATAACATGAGTCATGAGGTCCCCCAGCCTTGATAACAAACATAACAAATACAAACAAAGGGACCCCCCCAAAAAAAAGGTGTCTTATTGAAAAATTACCAGAATATAAAATTTTTTAAAAAAATTTCTCTCAAAGTTTTTCTATATTTTTCTTGCTGTTGAGTTGTCAAATATATATCATCTAAAATTCCTATGGTTTTTATTGCTGCCAAATCAACATAATTATGCAATAAAAAAATTTGGACAAAAGTCTTTGGGGGATTATATTCTTTTGCTTCTATATACTTGTCATGGACCAGCATATAAAAAAATTACTGCAGATATAACTCACCTCTTAGACAGCAAGGTTTTATGCAGTTTAGATGAAGGATGCTGGAATATTTTTTAAAAAAGGGCTTTTGAAGACTAATATGGGGGTAAGGGGACTATGGGTTTTTTTTTGGCATAAATCTTTCGACAGGAAAAAATCATTAAAAGCAATAAGCCTCATTTTTGGCTTCTATGAAATTTAGAGGTTAAATGCAAATATTCTTTTCAAATTTAAAAAATGGATCGAGTCGTTTTTTTCCAAGATCGACTCGATGCCCGTTTTTCCCCTTTTTGAGGGACTCCCCCCCCGGGGGAAAAAGATCGAAATGGATAGACACACGAAAAAACCCCCTTTGACAAAAAAAGGGGAAACAACGTAGCTGGGGAGGAACAACAGAGGGCCCCTTTGGGACGATGAAGGATCAACGTAGCTGGGGAGGAACAAAGGGGGCCCCTTGACGATGAAGGGATCAACGTAGCGGGGGGAGGAACAACAGGGGCCCCTTAAAAAAAAGGGGGACAACGTAGCTGGGGAGGAAAAAAGGGGGGCCCCTTTTCGATGAAGGGATCAACGAGCTGGGGAGGAACAACGGGGGCCCCCCTTTTGACGATGAAGGGATCAATGTGGGGAGGAAAACAGGGGCCCCCCTTTTTGAATGAAGGGATCAACGAGCGGGGGGGGAAAAAAATGGGGGGCCCCTTAAAAAAAAGGGGGATCAAGTAGCGGGGGAAAAAAAGGGGGGGCCCCTTTGACGATAAAGGGGATCAACGTAGCTGGGGAGGAAAAAGGGGGTCCATGACGATGAAGGGACAACTGCTGGGGAGGAAAAGGGGGGGGGCCCTTTTGACGATGAAGGAATCAACGTAGGGGGGAGGAAAAAGGGGGGGCCCCCCTTTTGACGAGAAGGGATCAACGTAGCTGGGGAGGAACAACAGGGGCCCCTTCAAAAAAAGGGGGACAACGTAGCTGGGGAGGAAAAGGGGGGGGGTCCCTTGAGAGAAGGATCAACGTAGCTGGGGGGGAAAAAAAGGGGGCCCCGACAAAAAAAGGGGGACAACGTAGCTGGGGAGGAAAATGGGGGGTCCCTTGACGATAAAGGGGATCAACGTAGCGGGGGAAGAAAAAAGGGGGCCCCTTGAGAAAAAGGGGGACAAGTAGGGGGGGGGAAAAAAAGGGGGGGCCCCGACAAAAAAAGGGGGATCAACGTAGCTGGGGGGGAACAACAGAGGGTCCCGAGGGAAAAGGGGGATCAAGTAGCGGGGGGGGAAAAAAAGGGGGGGTCCCTTGACAAAAAAAGGGGGATCAACGAGGGGGAGGAACAACAGAGGGTCCCTTGACGATGAAGGAATCAACGTAGCGGGGGGGGAAAAAAAAGGGGGGGTCCCGACGATGAAGGAACAATGGGCTGGGGAGGAAAAAAGGGGGCCCCTTTGACGATGAAGGGATCAAGGCAGGAGGAACAAAGAGGGTCCCTTGATTTTTAAAAGGGGATAACGTTTTGGGGGGAAAAAGGGGGGGGTCCGACGATGAAGGGATCAAGTATTTGGGAGGAAAAAAAGAGGGCCCCTTGACAAAAAAAGGGGAATCAAGTAGCTGGGGGGGAAAAAAAAGGGGGGGTCCCTTGACAAAAAAAGGGGAATCAACGTAGGGGGGGAACAAGGGGGTCCCTTGACGATGAAGGGATCAACGTAGCTGGGGAGGAACAACAGAGGGCCCTTGACGATGAAGGGACAACGTATGGGGAGGAAAAAAGGGGGTCCCTTGACGATGAAGGGATCAACGTAGCTGGGGAGGAAAAGGGGGGGGCCCCTTTTTGACGATGAAGGGACAAGGCGGGGGGGGAAAAAAAGGGGGCCCTTTTGACAAAAAAAGGGGGATCAACGTAGGGGGGGAGGAACAACGGGAGGGTCCCTTGACGATGAAGGGACAACGTAGCTGGGGGGGGAAAACGGGGGGCCCTTGACAAAGGGGGATCAAGGGGGGGGGGAGGAACAACAGAGGGCCCCTTGACGATGAAGGAATCAACGAGCGGAGGGAAAACGGGGGCCTTTTTGACGATGAAGGAATCAACGGCGGGGGGGGAAAAAAAGGGGTCCTTGACGTTGAAGGCCCAAGTAGGGGGAAGGAACAACAGAGGGCCCCTTGACGATAAGGGATCAACGTGGGGGGGGGAAAAATAGGGGCCCCTTGACAAAAAAAGGGGGACAACGTAGCTGGGGAGGAAAAAGGGGGGGCCCCCCTTTTTGAGGAAGGGATAACGAGTGGGGGGGAAAAAAAGGGGGGTCCTGACGATAAGGATCAACGTAGCTGGGGAGGAAAACAGAGGGCCCCTTGAAAAAAAAGGGGGATAAGTAGCGGGGAGGAACAACGGGGGGCCCTTGACGATAAAGGGGACCCCCCCAGCTGGGGAGGAACAAAGGGCCCCCCCTTTTTGACGATGAAGGAATCAACGTAGCTGGGGAGGAACAACAGGGGGTCCCTTGACGATGAAGGAACAACGTTGCGGGGGGGAAAAAAAGGGGCCCCCCTTGACGATGAAGGGATCAAGTAGCGGGGGAGGAAAAAAGGGGGCCCCCCTTTTGACGGGGCCCCCTTTTGATTTTTAAAAGGGGATCAACGTAGCTGGGGGGGAAAAAAGGGGGGCCCCTTTTGACGATGAAGGTATCAACGTAGTGGGGGAAAAAAAGGGGGGGCCCTTTGACGATAAGGGACAACGTAGGGGGGGGGGGAACAACAGAGGGCCCCTTTTGACGATGAAGGGATAAACGTAGCGGGGGGGGAAAAAAAGGGGGGGTCCCTTGACGATGAAGGGATAAACGGGGGGGAGGAACAACAGGGGGTCCCGACGATGAAGGGATCAACGTAGCGGGGGAGGAACAACGGGGGCCCCCCTTTTTGACGATGAAGGGATCAAGTGCTGGGGGGGAAAAAATGGGGGGTCCCTTGACAAAAAAAGGGGGATCAACGTAGCTGGGGAGGAAAACGGGGCCCCCCTTTTTGAGATGGGGGGATCAAGGCGGGGGAAAAAAAAGGGGGGGTTTTTAACGATAAGGGGGCCCCGAGCTGGGGAGGAAAATAGGGGTCTGGGAAAGTAAGTTAGAAGCACATAAATGATTTTGGGAGAGGCTGCTACAAAGGTGACATTATCCCCCACACTCTATAGCAAAATCATTGAAAGAGACGACCAAATATTTCGTCCATTGTTATTAATGACTTTAATCTGTTCCCCTTTCCCAAAATTTTAAAAAGGGGGAGAACAGTTTAAAGTCAAAAAAGGAAGAGGTAATGCTGAGAACATAGCCTTGAGGGACGCCTTCAGCCTGGGTAAACAATTACTTTTTTTAAAACCCCGGACACAGAAGTCCCTCTTTGACAAGCCCAAAAAAACGGCAGATTACCTGGAGGCCAGGATGATGTAATGCCACGTGGTATCTTAAGTCTTTTTTAATTAGAAAAAACTGCAGTAACCGAGGATTATTAAAAAAGATATTGGAAATAATCCAAGCTTTTTAAAGGGGGGTTTGATGGAGAACAGCCCTTAAGAAAACCAAATTGAAAAGAGGAGAGAAAAAGGGTTTCTAAATCATATTAAATGTTTCCCAACCAAACCCCTGACAACATACAAAGCACACTAGAAAGAGTTTTGGGCAATATGAGAGGCGTGGGGGCCCCCAAGTATATGCCCAGATACTGGCAGTTGGCAGGGACAGTGTTGAGGATTGGAAAAACATGTAGGCCGTTAAAAGGTTCCTCAATGAGAAAAAAAAAGGAAAAAACCCCGTGACTGGAACAATACACACACAACCCGCACAGAAGAGAGGAGCAGAGGCCGTCCGATTTACCATTTACAAAGTCACATAACACAAAGAACGAATGAATGAATAAGTTCAGGTAAGATCCCAATGGGATGAGCGGGGAAGAGGTACGGAAGAATAGCGCTGGAGAGGAGTTTTTTGGGCCCAGAAATAGACCCAGGCTTAACCC
>WNWK01042581.1:0-15916 GCA_009830355.1 Cherax destructor | reverse complement strand
ATTCCCATACGAGGCAAAAAAACCTATTTAACACTTCATTAATGATATTAGAGGTAAAAGGGCAAAAAAACACCAAAAAGCCTAAAAATGGGCAGTATATGAGAGAGTTCAGCAGGCGTGTCTTGTTTATAGTGATCAGCTGAGCCAGACAACATTCATGTCTGAACAAAAAAGAATGTTTTTTATTATTATTAAAGTGAATAAGTTTGTATAGGTACGTGTACACATGTGTATAATTATTACACATGGTTTAAAAATGTGTAAGTTACTCAGGATCCCCAGAAATGGTCAGCAAAGTGACTTTATTTCCATTCAGGTCATTATTATTATTAATGTTTAGATATAATCAAAAAAAAAGTAGCTATGAAATAAACTTACAATGTGGTTTACATATTATAAATTATTAATTACAAAGAAGGCCTCTAACATGCCTATAATTATACTCTCCTTCACGTCTAAGTTATATGTCTGAATGACCTTAAAGAGGCTGCTATGATTTTTTTTTGTCTTAATCCAAATTTTCTATTTTATTTGCTCGTACTCGAGAATGCCTCATTCAATCGGCTCCAGATTTTCCAGGCTTGTGTACGGTAACGAGGACCAGTTCTTGCAATACCTGGCTTATTCACGTGCCCTTGGACCAAAGTTATTGAAGGTATTCCCATCAGGGGAAAAAAAGTGGAAATAAGTAAACTGACTGGCTTTTGGGTTATCCTGGGGGTAATTTACATGTATGTTACTATGTATGATAACTGTACTTATGTGAACCTGTATAAGTAAACTTACCTATTTACTGAAATAGTTTAGTAGATAACTTGGAAAAGCTTCAGGGGCAGCTTAAAATGTTGAAGACAGGTTCCTCGACGGCAGAGGGTATTAAAGGGACTGATTCCCTAAAACTGCTCATCTTCCACTATTCTTCTCTATTGTGGAAATAAGTCACTCTGTCTGATTTTTTTTGGGTTATCCTAGGTTCTCTAAAATATGCTATGTATGATAATGTATGTAAATGTATTTTTTATACCTGAAAAACATTTTTTGAGTCGCTAAAATGCCACAGGGTAAGTGAGCCATATGGAGCCTTAAACATACCACAGATAGGTCCTCTGGCATGAACCCCACACCCAACCAAACAAACACAGTATAGTTGGTGGAGGTAAAAGATTACATATGTTAATTGATAGATTTATTCACCTGGGGAAAGGGCCCAGGTAAGTTTGTACAGTTAGAACTAATATTAGGAATATTGAGGCAACTTTAGATATTAATAATGTAGCTCTAGCACCCTAACATAGGTATTTTTTAAAGGGCCCGAATAGGCACATTAGATTATGTTAGCAAAAAAAGGGAATGGGGGCCCCACATTTTAATCTAGGCGGAGAAGTGCTAGTTCTTCCTTTTTGAACTGGACGTCGTGGTGTTAACAGGGTACTAAGAGCTAGAGCTCGGCCCCCCCGTGCTTCAAATTTCTATATGCCCCTTTAACCGAGATGTGGAATAGCTGGTTAAAAAGACAATTAGTCTTAATTAGCTGGCCCACAGTTTGACCCGTCATTATCGTTGGTTAAAGTTAACACCCCAGGCCCAAAGACTTACACAGGCTAGGTTAACAAAATCAGAATTTTTTTATTTACAATAATCTAAAGGCAGGCCAGAGTAGGCTAGTTGCTTGTAATTTAATTTATTTACAGTTATTACAAGTAAGCCAGGGTGGGGGAAATTGTATATTTAATTACAGTGAATTGCAAGGTAACAGGTGGTTAGGCCTCTGAAATATTTATAACATTATAACAGCTAGGTCAGATTTAACCTTTAACACTTCCAATTGCAAGCTAAATTTAGGCTATAGTTGCCTAATTTCAACAGTTATATGTTAGGCTAGGATTTACCTTCCCCAACTAACTACACAATTAAACAAGCTGAACACAACATTATTTATTTACTGTTTATAAGTTGAATTACTGAATTTATTTTGTGTTAACCAAGTGAATTTAATTTGAAAAAACATATTTTAATGTGTGAATTTTATTGTATTTGACTCATTTTAATTTGTGATTTCCCCCAGGAAGTCCTGTAACTTTTACTGATGTGTACAGGAAATTGCTGGTTAAGCTTTCATAACAATATACATCTTATTGGGGGTTTGAGGGAAACGTGTACATTTAATTGATAAGTCAATATATGTAAAGAAAGTCATTGTAATGAGATAACAGAAAAATCGCTTTGTGAAGATCTAGAAAAGGTTTAGAGATTTTAGAGGAAAAGCGGGGAGATTTTGAGACAGCCTACCCGTTATGGGCAGGGCCCTTGCAGCAGATGAGTCTGAGGATGTTGTAGAAGCAGTTCAGGAGGAATATGACGAGCATGAGGCTCAATAAAAAGTGGAGATGAAGCTCTAAAAACAGTTAATGAAAACATTGAAGGCTGATACAGGGGGGGGGAAAAAAAAATAGTACAGGGTGGGCCCCCACAGTCCTGCTAGAGTTTACCCAGATTGCCTAAATTAAATTTACCAATGTTTGACAAACCCTTTTGACAGTACATTGCTTTCTGGGATCTTTTAAAGCCCAGATAGATGACAGGGATGATTTGTCGGATCCACCAAACTACAGTATTTACGTATTAATATTGGTAGAATTACCGACAATATTTAAAAATAAAGGACACAAATGCAACTAATGTGACATTTTATTGTGGCAACGTTTCGCTCTCCAGGAGCTTTTTCCAATTACAGAAATATTTGTCTAACCTGTTTTAATACTACCCAATTTGTTTTTATCACCTTTTACTCATGTGCAAGTTTTTTTACCTTATTGTTTACTACTACTACTACAACTTATATCACTCTACTTCTACCCACCACTAGTATTACACCTCACTTTGAGTATATAATACCCTCTGTGTCCATATATTGCTTGTAAAAGCTCCTGGAGAGCGAAACGTTGCCACAAAAAAATGTCACATTAGTTGCATTTGTGTCCTTTTATTGGTAAATTTACGTTCAAGCTCAAGGGTAAAGCCCTGGACTTGGTCCGGCATTACCAAACCACATATATTAATTATCAACATGCCAAGGATCAATAAAGGATGCATTTGGCAACACAGAGGAGATAAAGATAGCTATATTTTATCGATTCACCGATCTTGAGGTTTTTCCGTCATGACCGTCAGAGCTTAGAGAAGTTCTGAATCGAAGTCTGAGTTTGACAAATAGTCTCAAAGATCTATATGATTGGGGTACGCAGAATGGATGGTCAGTCAGACAACCAGAGGAAACTAGCTAGCACTACAGTACATGAGTTACATTTGATGTATAGGACTAACCGGTTTACAATACAGCAAATTATTGAACACTAGCACGAGTTGCTCTCAGTATACAAACTGAGTATACAATTGTATACAATACTCCATATACAATACTGCTCAGTATACAATACTGAGCAGTAGGGGCCAGAAGACTAAAGGAGTTGGCTAGCTTAAGGTGTTAAATTAGACACATATGCAACACTTGGGTATCTTTATTGAAGAAACTTTGACACACAGTGGCTTCATCAGTCCCAAAACAAAGAAGAAAGTAGTAATAAGAGGAGGAGTTTGAGGTAATCAGTCCTCGGCCTGGAGTCGATGTGTTCAGTCCATCAATCTTAAAGTAAATACAGCATAAGGCAAATATAAGTTGCTTATATACTGTAGACAGGTGAGATGAAGCAGGAGGGGCGGGGTCATAGTGGTATCATCCACTATGAAGGGTCCTTGTCCAAAGGTTTGGACAAATGTTGAAGAAAACCGTTTGTATCAAGATCCCAAGAAGTTGTGTGTCAGGATGTAGGAATGGTTCAGAGAACCGACAAGTTGTTGCATATGTGTCTAATTTAACAACTTGTCGGTTCTCTGAACCATTCATCTACATGATGTTGTGGGGGTCATGAGGCAGAAGATTGCCAGTCACATCTTTCGGAGTGCTTAATTGCCGGAAAGGTAAGCACCATACTGCACTATGTCCCAATAATTTAAGGGAACCCCAGGCTAGTAGGGACGTTTCTCCAGTAGAGATAGAAAGCGAGTCCAAGCCTGAAGTGGTAGCCAGCGTGATTAGTGGGCAAAATCTCTAATCTGAGTCAGAATCACGGAGTTGCTGCCCTACCTACAGTCATGGCAGGGGGTTTTGGGGAACAGATTAGGTTTTGCCACCGAAGTGGCTAGTTTATTGTGCTCCCCATATCCATCCTGTGGAGGGTAGCCCAAGAGCATATGGATATACAAAGGCCTAGGCACTAGGCCCCAAAGGGGTTAACAATTGTACATTTGGGTTTATATCTACATTTCAATTATCTGTTACAAGCAAATTTAGGAAATTTGTTAGTACAATTGTATCTTATTTCATGAATAAGATATCTTGACATTACATGGGTTTTTTCTATTTATATTCCTCAAAAGTGGACAATTAAGCACATATGTTCAAAAGTGACCATATGCCTGATCACATAATTTGCATTTAGTTTGATCATCATCTTTGTCTCCCAAACTGTCAAAGTATTTGCCAAGCCTAAGCCTGGCCACTACAACATTAGTCAGTCTGTTTAATTGCAAGTTGCTCCACAAAAATGCCCATCTAGCTCGCATTATCATGAGCACAGATAGGCACGTTCATGGAAATTAATTTGGATTTATATCTACAGTTCACTTATCTGTTACAAGCAAATTTAGGAAATTTGCTTAGTATAAGTGGTATCCTACCTTCACTAATAAGATATCTTGACATGTCACATAACGGGAACAGATCCCAAACAACCCGATTATTCTTTGACTCGGGAGCACAAGTGTCCATGATAACAGAGAAGTTGGTGGCTAAGTTGAAGGCCACCACAAAGTTAGTGCGACATTGGGAGGTGCTATAAGTCAGGGCCCGCCCAAGTCTTATGATGTTGTGGATGTCACTGTTAAATTAGTGGACATCGCAGAAATATTACAGCTTTGGTAGTAAAGACGTTACCTGCGGCAATTACGGCCAGAGGTCTTGCTGAAACAACCAAGCGATTAAAAGCCGGTGTAAAGCTGGCAGACCAGGACATTACCACTGACACAGTCAGAAATGAAGTATCCTGGTGGGAGCCAACTATCTTGATGACTTCCGTCTACCGACGGACTGTTAAGGAAGGAATTGGTTTATACAGATCCCCAGTAGGATATATCATCAGTGGCAGAATTCCATGAGTCCCTGCAACGCCAGAGGGTGAAGCTGACACTACGATAGCTGGGGGTAGTGATAATGAATGTTAGTGTACACGATGAACCCCCAGGTAAGCCAAACCAAGTAGGGAATGACGAAATTTAGCCACCTTGGGAGACGCTTTATGGGGTACCTAAAGAGGAGATGTGTCATTAAACCCAGGGAACCCGTATCAGTGGGAAAAAGGCTACCAGGGCATATGGGCCACTGGATGGGAAAGTACAAGCTGCTCAGACAAGGCGACGTGTGAAAGACATTAAAGTTAAAGGGAAGGGTGTTAAGGCCACCGAACCAACAAGTTTACCCCAGGTCCACACGGCGGAAACTGGACATGGAGTTACCTGGAGTTTACCTGGAGAGAACCAGGGGTCAACGCCCCTGCGGCCGGTCTGTGACCAGGCCTCATGTTGGACCAGAGCCTGATCAACCAGGCTGTTACTGCTGCCGCACACAGTCCAATGTACGAACCACAACCTGGCTGGTCGGGTACCGACTTTAGGTGCCTGTCCAGTCCCCGTGAAGACCCAGGGGTTTGTTGGGTAATCCCCCTGATGTATGCTGGGAGGCAGTTAACAATCTTGGGCCCCCCTTTTGTGTTGTCCCTCAACGTGCTAGTGGCACCCCTGCTCTTCATTGGGGGGATGTTATCTTTGTAAGGAGTGATTCTCCAAAAATTTGGTACTAATCCCTCGAGAATTTTCCACGTGTAAAATAATGTATCTCCCGCCTGCGTTCTAGAGTACAGGTTTAGGAACTTCAAGCGTTCCCAGTAATTGAGGTGGTTTTTTCGAGTTATGCGTGCCGTGAAGGTTCTCTGCACATTTTCAAGGTCAGCAATTTCACCCCCCAAAGGTGCAGTTAGTGTGCAGCAATATTCCAGCCTAGATAGAACACGCGATCTGTAAAGTGTCAACATGGGTTGGCATCCCTGGTTTTGAAGGTTCTCATTATCCATCCTGTCATTTTCTAGCAGATGTGATTGCTAGGTGTTATGTATGGTCCTTGTAGGTGAGATCCTCTGACATGATCACTCCCATGTCTTTGACATTAGTTTTTGCTCTATTTTTGGTTGGAATTAGTTTTGTACTCCGATGAGATTTTAATTTCCTCATTTTCCGTATCTGAGTATTTAAATTTCTCATCATTGAACTTCATATTGTTTTCGAGCCCATTTAAAGATTTGGTTTATGTCTGATTGGAGTCTTGCATTTCTTCAACGGTGGACACTGTCATACAGATTCGGGTGTCATCTGCAAAGGAAGACACGGCATGTGGCATATTCCTGTCTATGTCCGATATGAGGATGAGGAACAAGTTGGGACAGTACTGTGCCTTGTGGAAAGAGCTTTTACAGTAGCTGCCTCAGACTTTTTCTCTGTTGACTACTACTCTTTGTGTTCTACTTGTTAGGAAATTATAGATCCATCTACCAACTTTTCCTGTTATTCCTTTATCACGCATTTTGTGTGCTATTACACCATGGTCACACTTGTCAAAGGCTTTTTCAAAGTCTGTGTATATAACATCTGCATTCTGTTTTTTCTTCAGGGGCATCCAGGACCTTGTCGTAGTGGCGACCAGAGTCTGCTCGATGAGAGTGACCGGACGGCACTCGTGTCCAGGGCCCGCTGTAGGGCTTGTGGAAGGTGAACTTGATGTAGACTTATCGTATACCTTCACCGGCGGGAGGATGTGGAAACTTTTTGAGTCGCTCCAAGTTCCACAGGGTAAGTGAGCCGTATGGAGCCTTAATTGTACCACAGATTGGTCCTTAGAGTTCATGAACCCACACACCCAACCAAACAAACAGTTGGCAGAGGTAGAGAGATTACACATGTTAATTGATAGATTTATTCTCCTAGGAAGGCCTAGGTAAGTTTGTACAGTTAGTAACTAATATTAGGAATATTGAAGCAACTTTAGATATTGATAATGTAGCTCTAGCACCTTAACATAGGTGTTTGGAGGGCTTATAGCTTAGGGAGATTGGAAGACATATTCTACACCATCAATAAGTTAAACCCTTTTCAGTAGTGCATGTAGGTGGGAAATTCTTTCGACTGCAGTCAGCTAGAAATTCTGTCCATAAGCCACTTGTAAGTCTGAGAGAAGCCTCTCAGAGTGTCGGTGTCAACAGTGTTTTGCCAGAGGGCAGCTTACAAGGAGGGCAGCCCAAGAGCTTGCCAGAGGGCAGCTTACAAGGAGGCAGTCAAGAGCTTGCCAGAGGGCAGCTTACAAGGAGCAGTCCAAGAAATTTCTATACTCCGGTGTTGCTGTATAACCCCTGTGGTTTAGCGTTCTATTTGATTATAATAATAATATACTCCTGGAGTAGCAATAATATTATTACAATGAGTGCTAGACGATAACAATTTATAGTCATATACAAATTTATTTTGTAATGTATTTTTGAAAGAACTCAAGAAGGAAAACTGACAATAAAATACGATAAAACATGATAAACTTGGATAATTAAGAATAAATGAAGAACGTTTGAATCCCTACTATAATAATTTAGATTACTTATAGCCTTTGTATGGTGCTCGTGACTGACCCAGACAAGAATAGAATGAAATTAATTCCTGTAACAATTCAGGGCCATGAATGTGCTGACGTTAGGTGTGGCACATGGCCAGGTTCTACCACCTAACACCTGAAGACTGGTTAAATTAACTAGGGTTCGACCCCGGCTAGTCGCAATATTATTTGCGTTAAACCCCTTGTTCAGTGCATATATATATACGTTACCTGGATAATGTCATCCAGCATGTCAAGGTGCAACACTAATGGACCCCAATGGAAATAAGTCACTCTGACTTTTTTGGGTTATCCTAGGTTCTCTACACATATGCTGCTATGTAACTGTATTTGTGTATATCTGAATAAACTTACTTAACACTTTAACACTGCTACATACACCTGACGTGCTACACAGGACTCTCAGTCCTCCGCTATGAATATAAAGTCAGGCTTAACCCAGTTCAGGCAGAGTTTCTCACACTGCTCCCCACCAATTTTGTTGGTGACCAATTCTACTGGCGACCAGTTTAGCGCTTATATTTGATTATAATAATAATAATACTGACGACCAATTCTACTGACGACCAATTATGCTGGTGACCAATTCTACTGACGACCAATTCTACTGACGACCAATTATGCTGGTGACCAATTCTACTGACGACCAATTCTACTGACGACCAATTCTACTGACGATCAATTCTACTGACGACCAATTCTACTGACGACCAATTATGCTGTTAGTTTGATATCTTTATTATGACCCCATACCCATCCTGTGGGCGGTAGTCAAAAGATTACAGAGGTACATAATGGGTCCAGGGACTGGACCCCAAAGTTATGATAGCTGAGCAAGTTACAAAGGTAATGAACTAACAAGCTACAAAGGTAATGAACTCACAAGTTACAAAGGTAATGAAACATGTAAGTAAATTTACTTACTTACGTTTATACATGGTTACAATCATGAACAAATTATAACGCAATGAACACTTCACTAGTCTACACCCGGTCACAACTGTAATGAGTTCTTGGTGCAAATTTTATTGTTGGGTCCATACACACTTACATATACACATACACACACACACATACACACACATATATACATACACACACACGACACACAACAGGCCAGCTTCAATCGACATGTGCACAGGACAAAAGGCAATCAACACGCACACACACACACTGGGAGGCACAAGCTGAAGATGCAGTAGCCAGGATAAGGGGCCTAGAAGATGAGGTAAACAGGCTGAAGCAGGTTACAGGGGTATTGACCAGTAAAGACACAGCATCAAGGGGGCCCATCGGGAAGGAAGTTGTAACTTACGCTACGGCCGTATCTGCCTACCAAGCAGGGCCAAGGAGCGAAGGGGGTGAGCAGCTGAGAGCAGGTGGAGAGGGGAATAGGGCAAATGCAGAGGAACGATCATGCCACCAAGAGCAACAGGAAAAAGAGGGAGAAACAGGAGCCTGGCTGCAGAGGAAAGGCAATGGGAGGAGGAGAGGGCAAAGGCAGTGTTTATTCATGGGCTGAAGGAGAGTGAGGGAAGGACACACACTGAAAGACGGCAGGCAGAAAGAAAGGAGATTGAGAGCATACTCAAAGAAATAGGTGAAGAAGACATGTCCGAGATTGTAAATTTTCAGAGAATAGGGGGGTACTCGAAGGGGAGAAAACGACCGCTCAAGCTGATTCTCAGGACAGAAACAGAGAGAGACAGAATCCTCCAAGAGAAACCACGATTGAAGGAAACGGAAGAATACAGGAGGGTGTTCCTAGACCGGGACAGAACAAAAACAGAACGACAGCAGCTGAGGGAGAGGACACAAAGGCGAAAGGAGCGAGGAGGAGGGACAAGGACAGAATCAGTAGAGGACAACCAGAGCAGGGCGGAGCAACAAGAACAAGCACACAATAACCATCCCAAACACCCAACAACCAAGCACACTATCCCAACACAAACTACAACCAACAATCTCAGCCCCCACCCAACACTCCACTATAGAATCCAACAGTACACCACCAGGTCCCCCACCCTCACAGACCCCCCAAAACACAGTAGTAGAGAGGAAACTGAAGGTATGGTACACCAATGCTGATGGAATAACAAATAAGTGGGAGGAGTGGCACGAAAGAGTCAAGAGGCATCACCGGACATAATAGCTCTCACAGAAACCAAGCTCACAGGTATGATAACAGATGCCATCTTTCCAATGGGATACCAGATCCTGAGGAAAGACAGAGGGAACAGAGGGGGTGGAGGAGTGGCACTGCTGATCAAAAACCGATGGGATTTTGACGAGATGGAGAGAGGAGACAGAGGAGAAGCTGGGGATTACATAGTAGGGATGCTACAGTCTGGAGGTCCAAGGTGGTAATTGCAGTGATGTATAACCCACCACAGAACAGCAGGAGGCCAAGGCAAGAGTATGATGAGAGTAACATAGCGATGATTGACACACTGGCAGAAGTGGCCAGAAGGGCTCGCTCGAGCAGGGCGAAGCTCCTGATCATGGGTGACTTCAACCATAAGGAAATTGATTGGGAGAACTTGGAGCCACATGGGGGCCAAGAAACGTGGAGGGCTAAGATGCTGGAGGTGGTACTGGAAAATCTCATGTACCAACACGTAAGGGACACTACCAGAGAGAGGGAAATGACGAACCAGCGAGACTGGACCTAGTATTCACCCTGAGTAGTGCAGATATTGAGGACATCCACATGAAAGCCCCTTGGGGCCAGTGATCATATGGTTCTAAGTTTCGAATACATAGTAGAGTTACAAGTGGAGGGGGAAGCAGGAAGGGCTGCACAAATGAAGCCAAACTACAAGAAAGGTGACTATGTGGGCATGAGGAACTTCCTGCACAGAGTTCAGTGGGACAGAGAGATGGCAGGGAAGTCAGTAGACGAGATGATGGAATATATGACAACAATTTGCAAGGAAGCTGAGGAGAGGTTTATACCCAAGGGTAACAGGAGAAGCGAAAAAGACAGGATGAGCCCATGGTTCACCCAAAGGTGCAGGGAAGCCAAAACCAAGTGTGCAAGGGAATGGAAGAGGTACAGAAGGCAAAGAACCCCGGAGAATAAGGAGAGCAGTCGTAGAGCCAGAAATGAATATGCACAGATCAGAAGGGAGGCCCAAAGACAGTACGAGAATGACATAGCAGCGAAAGCCAAATCTGACCCAAAGCTGCTGTACAGCCACATCAGAAGGAGAACAACAGTCAAGGACCAGGTGATCAGGCTGAGGAAGGTAGGAGGAGGTCACAAGAAATGACCGGGA
This sequence comes from Cherax destructor, assembly GCA_009830355.1. Lineage (NCBI taxonomy): Eukaryota > Metazoa > Arthropoda > Malacostraca > Decapoda > Parastacidae > Cherax > Cherax destructor. The sequence continues at coordinate 4,870 of WNWK01042581.1, read as the reverse complement.
AGTGTGTGAGGAGCTCAACATGAGATTCAAAGAGGTGTTCACAGAGGAGATAGAAGGGCCTCCAGAAAGGAGGAGAGGTAGGGTACACCATCCAGTGCTGGACACAATACACACAAATGAGGAGGAAGTGAAGAGGCTACTAAGCGAGCTAGATACTTCAAAGGCGATAGGGCCGGATAAAATCTCTCCATGGGTCCTGAGAGGGAGCAGAGGAGCTATGTGTACCCCTAACAACGATCTTCAACACATCTATCGATACAGGGCAACTACCTGAGGTTTGGAAGACAGCAAATGTAGTTCCAATTTTTAAAAAGGAGACAGGAACGTAGCACTAAACTACAGACCAGTGTCACTGACATGTATTGTATGCAAGGTCATGGAGAAGATAGTCAGGAGAAGAGTGGTGGAGCACCTAGAAAGGAATGAGCTTATCAACGACGGCCAACACGGGTTCAGGGACGGGAAATCCTGTGTCACAAACCTACTGGAGTTCTACGACAGGGTGACAGCAATAAGGCAAGAGAGAGAGGGTGGGTAGTTGCATATTCTTGGATTGTAAGAAGGCGTTTGACACAGTTCCACACAAGAGATTAGTGCAGAAGCTGGAGGACCAGGCAGGGGTAACAGGGAAGGCACTACATTGGATCAGGGAATACCTGTCAGGAAGACAGCAGCGAGTCATGGTACGTGGCGAGGTGTCGGAGTGGGCGCCGGTGACGAGCGGGGTTCCACAGGGGTCAGTCCTGGGACCAGTGCTGTTTCTGGTATTTGTGAACGACATGACGGAAGGAATAGACTCCGAAGTGTCCCTGTTTGCAGATGATGTGAAGTTGATGAGAAGAATTCAATCGGACGAGGACCAGGCAGAACTACAAAGGGATCTGGACAGGCTGCAAGCCTGGTCCAGCAACTGGCTCCTGGAGTTCAACCCCACCAAGTGCAAAGTCATGAAGATTGGGGAAGGGCAAAGAAGACCGCAGACGGAGTACAGCCTAGGGGGCCAGAGACTGCAAACCTCAATCAAGGAAAAGATCTTGGGGTGAGTATAACACCAGGCACATCTCCTGAGGGCACACATCAACCAAATAACTGCTGCAGCATATGGGCGCCTAGCAAACCTAAGAACAGCATTCCGACATCTTAATAAAGAATCGTTCAGGACCCTGTACACTGTGTACGTTAGGCCCATATTGGAGTATGCAGCACCAGTTTGGAACCCACACCTAGCCAAGCATGAAGAAGCTCGAGAAAGTGCAAAGGTTTGCAACAAGACTAGTCCCGGAGCTAAGGGGATGTCCTACGAGGGGAGGTTAAGGGAAATCGACCTGACGACACTGGAGGACAGGAGAGACAGGGAGACATGATAACAACATATAAGATACTGAGAGGAATTGACAAAGTGGACAGAGACAGAATGTTCCAGAGATGGGACACAACAACAAGGGGACACAGATGGAAGTTGAAGACTCAGATGAATCACAGAGATGTTAGGAAGTATTTCTTCAGTCACAGAGTTGTCGGGAAGTGGAATAGTTTAGGAAGCGATGTAGTGGAGGCAGGCTCTATACATAGCTTTAAGCAGAGGTATGATAAACTCATGGCGCAGGGAGAGTGACCCAGTAGCGGCCAGTGAAGAGGCGGGGCCAGGAGCTTTGACTCGACCCCTGCAACCACAACTAGGTGAGTACAACTAGGTGAGTACACACACACACACACACACACACACACACAGGAACCATACATAGTTTTAAGACAAGGTATGATAAAGCTCATGGAGCAGGAGGCAGAGACCCAGTAGCAGACAGCGAAGAGGCGGGGCCAGGAGCTGAGTCTCGACCCTGCAACCCATTGGGGTGAGTACAATTAGGTGAGTACACACACACACACACGTGTCAATGCTTTATTTACAGGAGCAAAGTCAGGGTATTTTTCCAGAATGGTCTGTAATATACCACTGTGGATAAAATACTTTGACATATCTTGAACATTTCTGAGTGAGTTGTCTCTGAATTCATTAATTTTGTTGCACTCCAGTACATAATGACGCAATTATGCTGGCGTATATACATCGTATATGCACAGTGAAATCTAGCTAGAATCGTTCCCTTGAATAAATCTATCTAGGCTTCCTACCTATTTCTGCAACATTGCAAGCTCCTGAAGATGTGTTGATTGCAACTCGAAAGGCCTAGAGCTATCATTCAACTCCCCCCGTGGTTGGTTTAGCACATAATCATTAGCGTGACAGACGGGTGTGAACAGTACATAGCAGTTTTACAAAAGCCATTTAAGGCTCAACGTTAGGTTGCAAATTATGCAACGAGCATTGTGAAGGTTGACACAGTGTGGTGGGGGTCCCAGCCCCCCACACTTGATGCGATGTCGGCTCCCACTAATTGAATACAAAACGAAATGTGAATCACATTCTGCTACACTTAACATTTGCATAATTGCTCAATTAAATATACTCATGGCTGGTTACCTCATTGTTATCATGAAGCAAGATATACCCACTACTGTGTTGTTAGTGTTATCATGAAGCAAGATATACCCACTACTGTGTTGTTAGTGTTATCATGAAGCAAGATATACCCACTACTGTGTTGTTAGTGTTATCATGAAGCAAGATATACCCACTACTGTGTTGTTAGTGTTATCATGAAGCAAGATATACCCACTACTGTGTTGTTAGTGTTATCATGAAGCAAGATATACCCACTACTGTGTTGTTAGTGTTATCATGAAGCAAGATATACCCACTACTGTGTTGTTAGTGTTATCATGAAGCAAGATATACCCACTACTGTGTTGTTAGTGTTATCATGAAGCAACATATACCCACTACTGTGTTGTTAGTGTTATCATGAAGCAAGATATAACCACTACTGTGTTGTTAGTGTTATCATGAAGCAAGATATACCCACTACTGTGTTGTTAGTGTTATCATGAAGCAAGATATACCCACTACTGTGTTGTTAGTGTTATCATGAAGCAAGATATACCCACTACTGTGTTGTTAGTGTTATCATGAAGCAAGATATACCCACTACTGTGTTGTTAGTGTTATCATGAAGCAAGATATACCCACTACTGTGTTGTTAGTGTTATCATGAAGCAAGATATACCCAAATTTCCATGTTGTTAGTGTTATCATGAAGCAAGATATACCCACTACTGTGTTGTTAGTGTTATCATGAAGCAAGATATACCCACTACTGTGTCTCACTGCTATCATGATGAAGGGAGACGCTTCCAGGATAGGTATGAAGCACATAATAAGGATATCAGGTCAGGTCAGGTCAGGAATATGATGACCCACAGCTGGAACTTTTGGTCATCTGACCGAGGCCTTCCTCTGGCTTACCACTCCATCACTTTATAAATTAGGGTTATATAAATAAGTAATAAAGATATTGATTAAGGAGGAGGAGGAGGTGTTGATTCACCGGGAATTCTCCCGGCCCGGGTCTTTACCAGATGGCGACCCGGCTCCGGCTCCCTGGCGTGTCAGAGACCTATGTCTCCCATGGGAGGGGATACCCCTCATCGGCGGGACCAACTGGCCCTAGGCCTAGCCATTCCCCCACCAGCACCAGGCATGGAGGCATGGAGGCCTCTGTGGTCTACCACCTTCCCTAACAGGAAGGACAGGCTTACGAGCCGCAGATGGTAGCAAGCTCCAGCCTTGGCACCTACCCTGCCCTGGAAGGGCTGGGCATGGTGATCGACCCTTAGAGTAAAGGAGGAGGAGGAGGTGTTGATTCACCGGGAATTCTCCCGGCCCGGGTCCTTTACCAGATGGCGACCCGGCTCCGGCCCCTGGCGTGGGGTAGCAGAGACCTAAGTCTCCCATGGGAGGGGGGACCCTCAGCGGTGGGACCAACTGGTCCCAGGCCTAGCCATATTCGCCCACAAGCACGTAGGTAGATAGTTGCTAGGCCCTCTGGTCTGCCACCTTCCCCGCCCCAAGGAGGCTGACGGGAAGGACAGGCTTGCGAGCCGCAGATGGTAGCAAGCTCCAGCCTTGGCACGTACCCTGCCCTAGAAGGGCTGGGCATGGTGATCGACCTTAGAGTAAGGAGGAGGAAGATAGCGTCATAATAAACTTGGTTAATATATCACAACACAAGATAACAAGGTGTAAGTAACAAGGCAGGGAGGGAGGCAGGTTAATTAAGGGCCACGTAAGTACCCCCGTCTTTTAATAACATTTTTTCCCCTATAATCTACCTTGTCCATAATTACTATGGCATTTACTCTGTTTCGTAGGGGAAGTTTAGGATCTTGCCTTAATTCATGGTATAACTTAACAAATCTTTGAGGACAAAGCTCAGACATCTACAACACAATTGTTAAGTTGAATGATAGCTCTAGGTCTTTCATGTTGCAAGCAACACATCATCAGGAGCTTGCAATGTTGCAGAAATAAGTAGGAACTCTAGGAAGGTCCGTGTACAATCTTTATATCAACAATGTATCTCTTAAATCTTCTGTACCATATTATGTAATAAAATATACCTATTGGTAAAAAAAAAAAAAAAAAAATGAAAAATTAAATGGCTTCAGGAAGAAATCCAAATATTCTTCTTTAAGCCTTTTATCCACTTCTCCGAGGCTAAGGGTCCACATTTTGTATCTACAACCCATCTATTGGCATTAATATAACTAAAAAGTTGTCAACAGCAAGTCATAAAGGGGTTGCTATGGTGACCAACTCCCGTGATCACTCAAGATCTCGAATTCATTGGGGAGAAACTATTTATAAACATAAGTAGAACAACCAATCACAGTGATTTAAATATGATATAGTGAATACCTGAAGGGTTTTAACGTACTGCTAATTGATTATAAATTAGCTTTTCAACTAAAT
>WNWK01042580.1:0-15916 GCA_009830355.1 Cherax destructor | reverse complement strand
CCCAAAAGAAGTCACTAGGAGCTTTTTTTCCATGGTAGCTTATTTAGTAGTCACAAAAAATAAAGGGCCCAAAAAACAATGAATTGGTAATAAATTTTTTGTATAAACCCCGGGGGTGATGTTCATAAGGAAAACAATCAGACTGCGTGACAATGTGCGGGGGTGGCGGGCCTCGGCCTTTGTATGTGCGGCACTGGTGGACACCCCATACGGTCGAAAACTAAAAAATGGGAAAACTAAGACAAATTTTCCCTAAAAAAAAGGGGGAAACCAAAATCGGGAAAACTGGGACAAAAAAAGGGGATGACTGCAGTGGACCCTGTTTTTGGCCCTTCTAAAAAATTATGTAAGTGTATTATTGTAAGTGCTTTTGTAAGTGTATTTTGGGGGTCTGAAAGGGACTAATCTACTTTACATTATTCCTTATGGGAAAAAAATTTCTTCGGCTGCACTCGAATAGCCTTCGGGGCAATTATGGCAGAAACGGGGGCCCCTGTGGTGCTGTGTATTTAGTTTGGGTGAGTAGGTGGTTTTAAGAAGTCTTGAATTGATGTACTAGTTGTATTAGACGGGCCCGTTGGATCGTATTGGAAAAGTGACACTTTTTTTACTCGGGGGATATCTGAAAAAAATCAAACATTTCCACTACTCTGAGGTCAATTTCAAGCTACTTTCAGTCCTGACACCAATAAAAATCATCTCTATTTCTGTAATATATTTTCCCAGTCTATCAAATGAGCCCAAAGCTGAGAATACAACCATTAAAACCATAAAAATACCCCACAAAGTTGTTTTTTAAACCCAAAAAAAATGGTTGCATTTTTTTCTCTTTACTATGTTAGGATTTTTATATGGTGCACACCCGCATAGACCTATTCCCCATATCTGGCCCAAATTTACCACTCACAGCTTATCTGAGTGAGTTGTGCTCATGGTGTATACGGACGACACTGGCTTAAAGGGCCCGTAATATAATGGGACTGACACCGAAAGGGTTAAGTATTTGCTGACATTCTCCTTATAGGTATGTCTCAAACACATTCTTATTAATACATTTACCCCTTCTATACTTTTGAATTTTTCTTTCAAATTATGTTTTTTTTAAATTTTCATGGCTGAAATCATAATCAGTTAACCATTTAATCATAATCAGTTGTATTCCTGGGGGAATACAACGCAAAAAAAACAAACATGTCCCCAAAACCCCGCAGTTGGAAAGGGGAACATTGTGCCCACATTTCAACCCATCCTGGACCTTTTTGACTTTATTCTTTAAAAAAAAAAAATAAGCATATTTTACAATGCAAGTTGTACCGTATTATTTATACGTTCTAAAATGCTATGTAAATTAGTGTACCTATTTGGTTTATATCATATGGGAATCACAATGACCTGAATTTATTGCTCAGTTATTTCTAATTGAATACCCTGCTACAATAGCATGATATATCATTCTTTGGGGTCAAAATAAATGCTGCACTGAAACGAAAAGGAATCTCCAAACATAAAAAGGTTCTTCAGTTTTTTAATTTAATCTTGTTTTTTTTGGGGAAGGGGGAAGGCTTCAGTATCTGGTTGACCAAATTTTTTTTCAGGGTGACTACTGATGTTTCTGTTTTTTTACATCTTTTGGCTGTTCGTCTTTTTTATATAATTTGGATTTCTTAACTCTTCGGGAATTTAATTTTTTATAACACATTGTGGCAATGAAGACAAGTCAGCCAGCCACAGTGAAGGATACTACCATGACTGTTTTTACAGCTGACCTCGTTCCTCAATTTAACCGAATCTCAACTCCCCAGGCTTCGGGGATCAACTCCTCCCAAGTATTTGTTCATGTCTTTGGTGTTGTGTATATGCTGAAAAAAAGTGCAATATTTTCTTTTTTTCTTGACTATAACATGGTTTGTATGCTCCATCTTATCTTCTTAGTTTATTGAAATTTTTAATTTTTATTAGATGCTGCTGTATTTCCATCTTGTTTGGCTTTGTATTTTTCAGCATAATTTGTTAATTCCCCTTTTTAATTTTTTTTTTAGAAAAAGTTTTTATAAATTTAGGAATTCAGTACTATAGTTTGAGCACTGAACTTTTTCTTTTTTAAATTTAAATATCCCAAATTTTATTTTGATGACATAATTAGATGTTTTATGCTGTTATTGAAAATTTGAACAAGGCAAATATTGAAGCTTTTAAAAAAGAAAGTGATTTCATTGGTTCTGTATTTATTTTTCAGTGAAACAGTTATATTGTGGTTGGGATTATATAATCTGCAAATAGCAGTTTTGCTTTAATATCATAGAGACTATGAAAAGATTAAATTATGGTCTTTACTGTTGGTTTTCTTGACTCAATGAGACAGAAATTATAGACATATCATAGGTGTAGGTTGGTAGACAGCAACCACTCGAGGACTACTGTCCCACCAAGTAGTGTGGAAGCCTGTATTTTGTTTTACATGATGGTAGAATGCGGGGTTTTTTTTGTCTCATAAACATGCAAGATTTCAGGTACATCTTGCCACTTCTTCTAATTTTTCTTTGATTTTTTCTTAATAGTTCTTGTTCTTATTCTTTTTCCCTTTTTTATCTTGGGGGAATGGAAAAGAATCTTTCCTCCTAAGCCATGCGTGTTGTAAAAATCAACTAAAATGCCGGGGAAAAATGGGCAGTAACCTTTCCTGTGTAACTTACTAAAAAAAAAAAGAAAAAACCGTCAAAATGGGATGTCTGAATGTGCGTGGTTGTTGTGCAATGATAAAAAAGAGATGATTGTGGATGTTATGAATGAGAAAAGGGGTGTCCGGGTTTAAGGAACAAAACTGAAGGGGGGGAGGAGAGTTTGTGGGGGAAATAAATGGGATAAGGTCAGGGGGTTTCAAACAGATTAGAGCTAAAAAGGGGTAAAAAATGTTGAAGGATAAGTTATGGTAGGAAAAGAGGGAATATAAATGTATCAATTCAAGGATTATGTGGAGTAAAAAAAAGGTTGGCCAAATTGAAAAGTGGGTTATATAAGTGTTTATGCCCCGGAGATGGGGAAGTGTAGAGGGGGGAGAGATTCTGGGGAAAAGTTTAGTGAGTGCGTGGGGAGTTTTGAACCAAGTGAGAGAGTACTTTTGGTTTGGGGGTCTCAATGCTAAAGGGGGAAAAATGTTGTGGAAGGGTAGTAGGTAAATTTTGTAAAATGAAAAAGGGGGCCTTTAATTGTGCTATGGAGAAAGAGGTTTGGTAATAAGTAATACATATTTTATGAAAAGAGGATAAATAAATATAAAGGTATATATATACGTAGGGGAAAATAGTTTTTTGTTATGATTGGTGGATAAAATGTTGATGGGGAGGCTTCAGGATGTAAGTTTTTGGGGGCCGGAAAATGGATCATTATTTAGTTTATCTAATTAGAGTAAGAGGTAGATGGGACATAAGGAAAATGGCAACAGCAAGTAAAAAAGGGGGAAAGTGTATAAACTAAGGGAGGAGAAAGTTAGGGGGAGATATAAAACTTTGGCAGAAAGGTGGGTAAATGCAAGATGAATAGTCGGGGGTTGGGGGGTTGGGATTGTTTTAAAAAAAGTACAGTGGACCCCGGTGTTCGTCCATTTTCGTAACAGAATGCTGCCAATGCCATTACCAACCAATTTATTCCCTTTAAAAAATAATGTAAAGTAGACTAGTCCTTTTTGACCAAAAAAAACTTATAAAAGCATTTAAAAATAGACTTAATAAAAAGGGGGTTTTTGAGGAGGAACACCGGGGGGCCACTGTATTAGAATTGGGGGAGAATTTTTTGGGTATAGGAGGGGGGGGTGCAGGAGGAAAAAAAAGTGATTGGTGGAATGATGAAGTAAAGGGTGTGATAAAAAAAGAAAAAGGTAGCTTTTGAGAGGTTTTTTGGAAGAAGTGTTGTAAGAAGATCGAGTATATGGAAAGTAAAAAAAAGATGAAGAGAGTGGTGAGAGAGTGCAAAAAAAGAGCAGATGAAAGAGTGGGGGAAAGGATGTCAAAAAATTTTTCAGAAATAAGAAAAAATTTTGGGGTGAAATAAACAAGTTAAGAAAGCCTAGGAACAATGGTTTTATTAAAAACAGAGAGGGGGTTGTAGTGGGGAGCTGGAGGTATTGGGAATGGCGGGAATATTTTAGGCACTTTTTAAAAGTCTGAAGAAAGGGGGGTAATTTATACTGATCAGGGTATAACATCTTTTAGGAGTGAGGAAGAGCAAGATGTGAGTGTGGGGAGGTGCTGAGGCATTACGTAAAATGAAAGGGGTAAAGCAGCAGGAACTGACGGGATCATGACAGAAATGTTAAAAGTAGGGGGAGATATTGTGTTGGAGTGGTTGGTATTTTTGTTTAATAAATGTATGAAAGAGGGGAAGGTACCTAAGGATTGGCAGAGAGGGTGTATAGTTCATTTATATAAAGGGAAGGGTGACAAAAGAAATTGTAACAATTATAGGGAATAAGTTTACTGAGTATACCAGGTAAAGTATACGGTAGGGTTATTATTAAAAGAATTAGAGGTAAGACAGAGGGTAGGATCTCAGATGAGCAAGGAGGTTTTAGAGTGGGTAGGGGATGTGTAGATCAAGTATTAACATTGAAGCATATATGTGAACAGTATTTAGATAAAGATAGGAAGTTTTATTGCATTTATGGATTTAGAAAAAGAATATGATAGAGTGGATAGGGACATTGTGGCAGATGTTGCAAGTGTATGGAATAGGTAGTAAGTTACTCAATGCTGTAAAGAGTTTTTATGATGATAGTGAGGCTCAGGTTAATGTGTGTGTAGGAGAGAGGAGATTACTTCCTGGTAAAAGTAGGTCTTAGACAGGGAGTGTGATGTCACAATTGTTGTTTAATATACAGTGGACCCCGAGTAATGAAAAACTTCATTCAGAAGCCTGCTCAAGTGCCATTATCGAACGAATTTATTCCCTTAGGAATAATGTCACGTAGGTTTCTATTTCAGGCCCCAAAAATACACTTCCACAAGCACTTACAATATTATACTTACATAATTATACGATTTCGGGGTGTTCGTTACTCGGGGGACCAATGTATTTATAGATGGGGTTGTAGAAGAAGTAAATGCTAGGGTGTTGGGGAGAGGAGTGGGATTAAATTATGGGGAATCAAGTACAAAATGGGAGTTGACTTAATTACTTTTTGCTGATGATACTGTGCTTATAGGAGATTCTAAAGAAAAGTTGCAGAGGTTAGTGGACGAGTTTGGGAGGGTGTGTAAAGGGAGAAAGTTGAAAGTGAGCAAAGATAAGAGTAACGTGATGAGGATATCAAACGATTTAGATAAAGAAAATTGGATATCACATTGGAGAGAGGGAGTATGGAAGAAGTGAATGTTTTCAGATATTTGGGAGTTGACTTGTCAGCAGATGGGTTTATGAAGGATGAGGTTAACCATAGAATTGATGAAGGAAAAAAGGTGAGTGGTGCATTGAGGTATCTGTGGAGACAAAAAACGTTATCCATTGAGGCAAAGAAGGGAATGTACGAAAGTATAGTGGTACCAACACTCTTATATGGGTGTGAAGCATGGGTTGCAAATGCTGCAGCGAGGAGGCGGCTGGAGGCAGTGGAGATGTCCTGTCTAAGGGCAATGTGTGGTGTAAATATTATGCAGAAAATTCGGAGTGTGAAAATTAGGAGGAGGTGTGGAGCTCCTAAAAGTATTTGTCAGAGGGCTAAAGAGGGGTTGTTGAGGTGGTTTGGTCATTTAGAGAGAATGGATCAAAGTAGAATGACTTGGAGAACATATAAATCTGTAGGGAAATGAAGGAGGGGTAGGGATCGTCCTCGAAAGGTTGGAGGGAGGGGGTAAAGGAGGTTTTGTGGGTGAGGGCTTGGACTTCCAGCAAGCATGTGGCGTGTTGATAGGAGTGAATGGAGACGAATGATTTTGGGACCTGACGAGCTGTTGGAGTGAGAGCAGGGTAATATTTAATGAAGGGATTCAGGGAAACTGGTTATTGATTTAGCTGGACTTGAGTTCTGGAAATGGGAAGTACAATGCTTGCACTTTAAAGGAGGGGTCTGGGATAGTGACAGTTTGGAGGGACTATTCTAAACTGTAGTATCTGAGCACCTCTGCAAAGACAGTAATTATGTATGAGTGTGGTGAAAGTGTTGAATGATGAGAAAAGTATTTTCTTTTGGGGATTTTCTTTCTTTTGGGTCACCCCTGCCTCGGTGGGAGATGGCTGACTTGTTGAAAAAAAAATATCTTGACATAGAGAGTTCCATAAACATTGGTTGAACTTAGAAAGGTGGTGCTGTAGAGTTCTTTTACAGAGCATAATGGTCTTGAAAGAAACTTACTGTCTCCATCCTCTTTAAAATTATGTATGGCCTAATTTTTAATACTGTGGGAATACAAATTCAAGCCTAAAGCCAACACAGGTGTCTCCTCTGAGGAATTATCCCTTTAACAGGGTCAAACATTCTAGTACGCAGATGATGACAGTGTGTCTGACGTACTACTACACACACATTTTCGTGACTTCAAATCCACCGCCTACCAGTATTTATGACCTCGGCACAACTCCTTGTGTCTTCTACAACCCTTTATGCCTTTAAAAAAATCTAAGGCCAGGCAGGTCCTCACTGCATCTGGTTAACAACCTATAGATAAATTTTCAATAAGAGAATAATCCCATATTCAGGAATCTTCTGGACTAATCTCCCAGCACTAGTTATAAATCTTGATTGGAAATAATTGTGTTCTGCAGAACACTAACAACAGTTCAAAGGAATATGTACATAAAATAAATTTGAGCTCAAGAATAGATCATCTAAAGGATGAAACCCTTCAGTGATGTGGCACATTTTGCAGGTGTTTAGAATACATGGTAGAGTTAAAAGCTCCAGAATTTTTCATTATACATTCATCTCATTACAATGCTGTATATACAGTAGTACAATAAAAGTACTTTGTGTATAAAAAATATTAATACTTCTTTATGAGGGTTTCTGAATTACAATTTTCATAATGGATTAAAAAATGAAATGCATTATATGAGATTTAAGATAGTGTAGTTAAAATATATACTATATGTTTTGTAGTGGACAACAGGGTCATAAGATGTGTTGAAGCAAGGTGTTACCTTGTTAGGTGTAATATTTAAATGTCTTTATACTCATCATGTGTTCATTGTAGTACTATTTGCTTTATCAAAATATTTCCTGCCTACTCAACAGTAAGTTTGTCCCATACATAATTTAAATTTGTGATGCCATTTTTTTTTTATGTGTATGTTGTTTACAGTGGAAGTTGTGAGTTGAATTTTGCTTGTACACTATTACATACGTATATGAGTGTGTGTGCACGCACACACAAGCACATACACACACACACACACATAAGCGACCAGTGAAGAGGCGGTGCCAAGAGCTATGTCTCGACCCTGCATCCACAATCAGGTGAGTACACACACACACACACATACAGTGGTCCCTCGGTTTTCGCCGAAAATTTGTTCCAGGATGCTGCTCAAGTGCCATTACCGAACAAATTTACTTCCTTAAGAAATAATGTCACGTAGGTTAGTCTATTTCAGACCCCCAAAAAAACACTTGCAACAGCACTTACGAAAATACACTTACATAAATGTTCGAGTTTGGAGATACACGAAAACTGAGGGGCCACTGTAGTGTGCAAAGTCATGGAGAAGATTATCAGGAGAGTGGTGGAGCACCTAGACAGGAACAAGCCTTTAAATGACAACCAGCACGGTTTCAGGGAAGGGAAATCCGGGAAATACTGGAGTTTTATGACCAGGTAACAGAAGTAAGATACGAGAGAGGGGTGGGTAGATTGCATTTTCTTGGACTGCAAGAAGGCCTTTGACACAGTTCCTCACAAGAGATTAGTGCAAAGCTAGAGGATCAGGCACGCATAACAGAAAAGGCACTGCAATGGATCAGAGAATACCTGACAGGGAGGTAACGAATGATGGTACGTGACGAGGTGTCAGAGTGGGCAACTGTGATGAGCAGGGTTCCACAGGGGTCAGTCCTAGGACTAGTGCTGTTTTTGGTATATGTAAATGACATGACGGAAGGGATAGATTCAGAAGTGTCCTGCCTGATGAGGATCAGGCAGGACTACAAAAAGACCTGGACAGGCTGCAAATCTGGTCCAGCAACTGGCTCCTGACTTAACCCTACCAAATGCAAAGTCATGAAGATCGAGGAAGGGTAAAAAGACTGCAGACAGAGTATAGACTAGGTGGCCAGAGACTGCAAACCTCACTCAAGGAAAAGATCTTGGGGTGAGTATAATACCGAGCACATCTCCTGAGGCGCACATCAACCAGATAACTGCTGCAGCATATGGGGGCCTGGCAAATTTTAAGAATAGTGTTCCGATACCTCAGTAAGGAATCGTTCAAGACTCTGTACACCGTGATGCGTCAGGCCCATATTGGAGTATGCAGCACCAGTTTGGAACCCACACCTGGTCAAGCATGTCAGGAAATTAGAGAAAGTGCAAAGGTTTGCAACAAGACTAGTCTCAGAGCTAAGGAAATGTCCTACAAAGAAAGGTTAAGGGAAATCAGCCTGATGACACTGGAAGACAGGAGGGTTAGGGAGACATGATGATGACATATAAAATATTGTGAGGAATTGACAAGGTGGACAAAAACAGGATGTTCCAGAGATGGGACACAGAAACAAGGGGTCACAATTGGAAGTTGAAGACTCAGATGAGTCAAAGGGATGTTAGGAAGTATTTCTTCAGTCATAGAGTTGTCAGGAAGTGGAATAGTCTGAAAAGTGACATAGTGGAGGCAGGAACCATACATAGTTTTAAGACAAGGTTTGATAAAGCTCATGGAGCAGGAGAGAACCTAGTAGTGACCAGTGAAGAGGTGGGGCCAGGAGCTGTGACTCGACCCCTTCAACCACATTAGCTGAGTACACTCACACACACACAATGAATTTATTACATATTGAAAACTAGAGAGTTTTTAATTCATAGTAACTTACCATGCCTAAGTTAATAATAATATATGTATTTGAAAATGCCCATTATTTTTGCACGACTCAATTTCATTTTATTTTAATGCGTGGATGAGACAGATTTTCTTTGCATTCATATTTCCATATTGGATCATAATGCATGTATTGTAATTGGAAATGTAGCTGACTATTGTACTTATAACAGCATGTCCAATATTGTATTATGCACTGATACTTTTTTTGGGGAAACATTATGGGAATTTGTGTACTTAAATTTTGGTATTTTAAAGGAATTTAAATTTATCTTATATTTTATTATTATATTTTTATGAAAAATTAATTTTGAACTATTTGTTTGGGATATTTAAGATTGATTACTATTGAAAACCCCGTACTATATATATCAGATAGATTATTTTTTCTAATTTTCAGATTTACTATGTCAGTATCGAAAAAAAAGGGTTGGGATGAGGATAAAAAAAGAGCATGCTTTGTATAAAATTAAAATACTCAAAACATGTAAGGGTGAATATTTTTGAGAATGACATAAAAAAAATGTAAACCTTTTTCATTTTCAAGTCCGGGGCCAATGAAGATGACACCGAATAAACACTACTGAAGAGAACACACGAGAGGCAGCTCCACTCTTAAAAGGGGGAGGAGGAAGGGGAAGAGGGGGCGAAGATGATGAAGATGAAGAGGAGGTGAATGAAAATTTAATTTTTAAAAAAATTTTGTCTGAAGTTTTTTATTACAAAAAAAAAACTAAGACTTTTTATTTGTAAGAATTTTTAAAGTACAAAAGTCGCCAAGGAACCAGATCAGAACCCTGTTCACCCTCCAAAATGGGCCAGTAGGCTTACTGAATGTTTCTTCAAACATCTCATGCCCTTTTTTTTAATTTGCATCTGACTTTTTTCAGTGAAATAGGATGAAGAAGGGATGGGGATGTCACCATTGTTTAAATATTTATAGGTGGATTTTAAAAGAAGTGAATGCTAGTCTGTAAGGTGGGGACTAAAAATTAACTATACAGGAGGCCCCCCACATACGGGGGGTTAGGATCAAGAACCCCCAATGATGAAAACTCGAAGTTTGGTCCCAAATTTGATGTGGGGACATATAATAATACTGTACTGTAGTGTTGTGAATTTTTTTATGCGCAAAATATTGTAGGGAAATAGAATAAAGATTTACTTACCTAAAATAGTTTCCAACCTTAACCAAACAATCAAAAAACACATGAAAACATAACATAAAACAATTAAAAACATAAAAAAATGAAATCCAGAAGCTAGGATTCGCAAAGTTCAAACTCGCGAAAGTGGAATTTCCGAATGTGGGGGGCCCCTGTGAATGTGAGGCCTTAATTTCTTGTTGATGAGATACAGTTTTTGGGCCACAGTGAGTCTTTTCTCTTCCAGAGGCGGAGGCGGTCCAAAATTGAACTTTTTTCCAGAAGTGGCAAAAGGGTTTGGGGGAGGAATTTGGGAGTACAGTGGACCCCCGGATGCCGAACCGTTCCGAAGCCGGGCCCAAAAACCAAAAGGCCTAAAAATGAAAAAAATTTCCCAAGAATTAATGTAAACCAATTAATCCGTTTCAGACACCCAAAATATTAACAATAAAATACTTTTTTTAAAAACTAACTATAGTTTTAATACAGAAAACAATGAGAAATAAAAAAAGGTTGGAGACAGCAACCAACCAGGGGGGAAACCATCCTCCAAGGGGAAAACGCCTGTATTTGTTTTTTAAAGATGGAGGGTTGGGGTTTTTTTTCTGTCTCATAAACATGCAAGATTTAAAAAGCCTTTTACTTTATTACACTTAGGTCACACACACAAAATGACACGTTTTTATAAAACTCATCTGAGTTTTCTTGATTTTATCTTAATAGTTTTGTTTTACCTTTCCTTTCATATCCATGGGCAAGGGAATAAAATCTTTTTAAATCGTGTTTTAAAAATCAACTAAAATGCCGAAAAATTTTTGAACCCTTTTTCCCGTATAGATTCACAAAAAAAAAGAAGAAAACCTTCAAAGTGAGATGTTTGAATGTGGAGTTGAAATGATAAGAAAAGATGATTGTAGATGTTATGAATGAAAAAAAGCTGACCCTTTTTTAAGGGGACAAAAGGGAAGGGGGGAGGAGAGTTTCAGGGGGGAGAAATAAATGGGGTTAGGTCAGGGGGTTTAAATAGAGTTAGAGCTAAAGAAGGAGGGAATAATGTTGAATAATCATTATGGCAGGTAAAGAGAGGGTATAAATGTATAAAAAGGATTATGGAGTAAAAAAAAGGTTGGATGGAAAAGTGGGTAAATAAATGTTTTTGACCCAGAAGAGAGAAGGAGGGGGAGAGAGATTTGGGAAAAGTTTAGGAGTGCATGGGGGGTTTTGAACCAAATGAGAGTATTTGGTTGGAGATTAAATGCTAAAGTAAAAAAGTTGTGGGGGGAGTAGGAAATTTTGGGGGAGGGGGAAGAAAAGGGAACCGAATTGAGCTAGGGAGAAAGAGGTTTTGGGAATAAGTAATCAGTGGTACCCCGGTTTTCATTTTTTTCTTCCAGAATGCTGTTTTATGCCATTACCAAACAATTTATCTCCTTAAGAAAAGTTGTAAAATAGACTAGCCCTTTTTGACCCCCAAAAATTTCACTTACAAAAGCATTTAAAAAAAAAACTTACATAAAAGGGTGAGTTTGGGGACCATCAAACCGGGGACCACTGTACATATTTTATGAAAAAAAGGATAAATAAGTGTACAAGGTATGATATACCCTAAAAGAAAGCAGGGCCCCCCCAGCCGTAAAAATTCACCCTGAAGTCTGCTCAAACCCCCTTCCCAACGAATTTACTCCCCTTTTGGAAAAAAATTTCCCCCGTAGGTTGGGGCTATTTCAGACCCCCCAAAAAAACACTTCCACAAGAACTTAAAAATTTTACTTACATAAATTCACGTTTTTCCGGGGATTGTTTAAACCCAGGGTCCCCCCGTGTTTGTTAGATTATGTATTGGTGGATAAAAGGTTGATAGGTAGGCTTCAGGATGTACATGTTTTTAGGGGTCAACGGGTAATCGGATCATTATTTAGTTGTAGCTACAGTTAGAGTTAAAGGTAGATGGGACAAAAGAAAATGGCAACAGCAAGTAAGAGAGAGGTAAAAGGGATAAACTGTGACAGCTGGGAGGGGCTTATTCTCAGCTGTCAGATTCTGAGTCTGCAAAAACAGTGATTATGTAAAGGGGTGGTGAAAAATGTTGAATGATGATGAAAGTATTTTCTTTTGGGGATTATCTTTCTTTTTTGGGGCACCCTGCCTCGGGGGGAGACGGCCGACTTTTTTGAAAAAAAAAAAAAAAAGTGAGGCTCAGGGTTTGGGTGTGTAGGAGAGAGGAATTACCTCCCCCTAAAGTAGGTCTTAGACAGGGATGTGTAATGTCACCATGGTTGTTTAATATATTTATAGATGGGGTTGTAAAAGAAGTAAATGCTAGGGTGTTGGGGGGGAGGGGTGGGATTAAATTATGGGGAATCAAATGCAAATGGAGTTGACACAGTTACTTTTTGTTTATGATACTGTGCTTATGGGAAAATTTTAAAGAAAAGTTGCAAGGTTAGTGGATGAGTTTGGGAGGGTGTGTAAAGGTAGAAGTTGAAGTCAACAAGATAAGAGTAAGGTGATGAGGGATCAAACATTTAATAAAGAGAAATTGGGTATCACATTGGAGAGAGGGATTATGGAAGAAGTGAATGTTTTCAGATATTTGGGAGTTGACTTGTTAGCAGATGGGTTTATGAAGGATGAGGTTAACCATAGAATTGATGAAGAAAAAAAGGTGAGTGGTGCGTTGAGGTGTCTGTGGAGACAAAAAACATTATCCATTGAGGCAAAGAAGGGAATGTACGAAAGATAGTGGTACCAACACTTATATGGGTGTGAAGCATGGGTTGCAAATGCTGCAGCTAGAGGCAGTGGAGATGTCCTGTCTAAGGGTAATGTGTGGGGTAAATATTATGCAGAAAATTCGGAGTGTGGAAATTAGGAGGAGGTGTGGAGTTACTAAAAGTATTTGTCAGAGGGCTGAAGGGGTTGTTGAGGTGGTTTGGTCATTTAGAGAGAATGGATCAAAGTAGAATGACTTGGAGAGCGTCTAAATCTGTAGGGAGGAAGACGGGTGGGGTTGTCCTCGAAAGGTTGGAGGGAGGGGGGAGAGGAAGTTTGTGAAGGGATTCAGGGGAAAACCCGTTAAAGATTTAGTTGGACTGAGTCCTGGAAATGGGAAGTACAATGCCTGCACTTTAAAGGAGGGTTTGGGATATTGGCAGTTTAGAGGACTTTAACTGTCGATTCTGAGCTCCTCTGCAAAGACAGATTATGATGAGTGAGGTGAAAGTGTTGAATGATGAGAAAAATATTTTCTTTTGGGGATTTTCTTTCTTTTGGTCACCCTGCCTCGGTGGGAGGCAGCCGACTTTGAAAAAAAAAATTAAATACCTTTATTGAAGACTCTTGTTGGCAAATTTAAGAATGCATGAGGGAAGAGGGAGTTGGGAATCCCCTCCATAAGGACTTCAGGTATCAAAACCCCTCTAGGGTTACTTCCTTCTTTGTCATTTACTGTGACAGTGCATTCATTACATACCTTAAAATATTTGTAGTCTTAATGTAGGGCGAGAGGTGAGTAGTATTTATTTGTAGGAAGTCTGAAGGCAGCGGTAATGTAAGTACACATAGTGTGTAGCCCCTGGGGTCACTACACACCCATATTATTACACTACACAGCCATATTATTACCATGTTCCCCGGAGTTAATCGTTTCTAACAACTACCTTTAGATTCCATCATAAACAGAGGGGGAAGTAATGAATAATTCATGTCGAGAATTTTAAAAACGCGTATGAAGGGTGGTTACTACACCCGACGCCAGATTTACAGTTTTTCTAACGCTGCATCGAAAAACGTAATGTTTACCTTCCACCCTCCTCCTTGATTCACCGGTATCACCACTTTTGATAACATATAAACATTGCATGTTTATATGCTATGTTATATGCTATATGTTATGTAATTTTTCTTATATAATTTTTAAGAAAATATCATAGATGGATTAATGAAAATGTCTATATTAACCTAAAATAAGACAATGTGCCCAAGAGTGATTTATTATCGTCCAACACACTCTATTTTTCATAACTTCTTTCTTTAAAATTTCCATCGTTTTTTCACTTTCTTTACCAAAGGAACTTTTTTGGAGCCATGGTTACTTATTTTGCAGTTGCACTTAATGAATAACCACGAAAACAATGAATTATAGTGAAATGTTTGGATGAATGAGCAGAACCTTCCTCACTCTGCCAGAGACACTGCCAGACTGATGCGAGAGGCTGCCAGCAGCGGTGGATGCGTCCCATTCAGGCCGATAAGCAAAATAACAGCCAATAACTGGAGCCGAAAAACCAGCCTATAGCGAGTTGGCTGATAAGAGGAACGGCCGATAACCGGGGTCCACTGTACAGCCTCCCCTCACTTAATGACGGAGTTCCATTCCTAAGACCACATCGGTAAGCAATTGTCGCTAAGTGAGGAGCATACCATAATGGTAGTGGGTTTGTGTCAACTATCTTTGATATTGTTTTAATGTCACCTTTGCACCGTTTATAACATTTCTGGTATATTTTTAAATGTTTATACAGTAGTGTACTGTATATTGTAATAAACAGAATAGAGGAAATTAGCCCTAATATACAATATTTAGACATTCATACTGGTCAGAGAGCCCATCATATGTCCAAGGCTTCGGTAAACGAGTACGTTGCTAAGTGAGGAGAAGCTATATTAAAAAAAAAAAAAGAAATTTTAAATAAACATAGAAAAGAGCAAAGTGATTATAGAAACAAAAATTCTTGGTAATGAAAAATTGAAAGCAGATTGAGGGAAGGAGTAGAAAGGAAGTGAATGTATTTATATATAGTATTTGGGAGCAGACATGTTAAGTGATGGATCTATGAAAAATGAGGAAAATCATAAAAATAGATGAGGGTGGAGAAAAGGTGGGTGATGTGTTTAGGCATCTATAATAATAATAATATTTTATTTTGACATGATGCATAATTGTACACATAATATTTCCCATGAGAATTAATGAAAATACAATTAATCTGTTCCAGACAAAAATATCAACAAAAAATGGTTTTTTTTTTTTAAGATTAACTATAGTTTTACATACACAAAACAATGAGAACTA
Source organism: Cherax destructor (assembly GCA_009830355.1). Taxonomy (NCBI): domain Eukaryota; kingdom Metazoa; phylum Arthropoda; class Malacostraca; order Decapoda; family Parastacidae; genus Cherax; species Cherax destructor. Next base: position 679 of record WNWK01042580.1, on the reverse strand, counting down.
AATAAAATGACTAAAGAAATGGATAAATGAACATTTAAATCACTATTACATATCTTTATTGAAGGCAGGAGAGTATTGTTTGGAGACAGAACAAAATACTCCTTCAATATGATGCTAATATCAACTCTATACAGCTTATTTATCTATCACAATTAATATAATATGACATAATAAACAATATAAATAACATAGAAACCTCATACATGTATACACTCTAAAATGAATAAAATATGTCATTACGTATGTGGCTAGTGGTGGCGGCGGCAGGAGTTTGTTTGGAGATAGGACAAAATAGTCTTTCAATATGACACTAATATCAACACTACGGCTTATTTATCTATCACAATTCATCTAATATGACATAATAAACAATATCAATAACATAGAAACACGACATATACTCTAGAATTAATAAAATATGTCATTACGAATGTCACGAGTGGTGTTGTGTTTGTTGTTGGGTGTATAAGGGCCACTGAAAGATAAGCCTTACATAGTGGTGGTGAAGGCGGCAGCAGGGTGGCGGTGTTGTCAGTCGCCCTATATACCTCAAACAACAATGGAGGAGTTAAGTTTCATGTTGTCATTTTTCTGTCGCTTAATCGCTTAACTTACTTGCTACACTGTTAATCCCAAATTTATCGTCTCACTATCCTTTTTCGACTCTTGCTGCTTTAGT
>WNWK01042579.1:0-15917 GCA_009830355.1 Cherax destructor | reverse complement strand
TCCACTACAGATTTATACACGAAGGTAAGTCATTCTATTTGTTCCAACCCTCTCTATATGTCCATACCACCTCAACAACCCCTCCACAGCCCTCTGGATAATAGTTTTGGTAATTCCGCACCTCCTCCTAATTTCACACCACAATAGCTCTCAGACATGACATCTCCACTGCCTGCAGCCTTTTCCTTGTCGCAACATTCACCACCCATGCTTCGTGTTGGTATAACTATACACTCATACATTCCCCTTTTCATACACCTCCCCCTCACAGACCGGAGCGGTCTGTGAGGGGAGGGAGGCCACATGGATTAGGCGGAAAACTGTCTTCCCCTTCCCCAAACATGCGCGCATACACTGTGTAGTCGTCTTGTTTCCATAATGGAGTGTTTGTTCACTGTGTGTATAGTGCTCAGCATGTGCATAGTATGTGCATAGGATGTGTAGTGCATAGTGGTTTGTCGTTTATAGTGAGGGGCTGTGTTTAGAACATAGTGTTCTGTAGTGACGTGTCGTGGGAGGCAGTGAGTGCACAACTCCCATAGGTCTGCCTCACTCATCACATCACCTCCACACCTCCCTCTCCTACACCGCCCACAATAGGAACGGGAGACCCCTCTCCTCCCCCGCCACCACCATGAACCTCATGTGGTATGTGCCATGTACCATTTTCCATAGATGACCGTAATCTTTCCTCCCTCACTGACTTCACATACACAATACTTTCTTGATTCTGAAGGGAGAAGGAAATGCAGAGACGTCTTGCTCCTTCCTAACGAGCTGCAGGTATTCACACACCAGTCTATTGATGATAATCCTGGTAGGTATTCTTAATTGGAAGATATTATGCCAAAACCACAGAGCGTTATGCCCACAGCCTCTCTCTGACAGAGGTGCCATATATATATATATATATATATATATATATATATATATATATATATATATATATATATATATATATATATATATATATATATATATATATATATATATATATATATATATATGGTGGAGTCGATGTGTTCAATCCATCAATCTTGAAGCAAGTACAGCATAGTGCATTCATCTACATCCTGTCTGACACAGCAACATCTTGAGATCTTTATACAAACGGATTCTTCAACACTTGTCCAACCTTAGGACGAAGACCTACTTCGACTAGTGGATGGTACCACTATGACCCCGCCTCCTCCTGCTTCGTCTCACCTGACTACAGTATATAAGCAACTTCTATTTGCCCTATGCTGTACTTGCTTCAAGATTGATGGACTGAACACATCGACTCCAGGCCAAGGGACTGATTACCTCAAACTCCTCCTCTCCTTTTAACTTTCTACTTTGTATTGGACTAATGAAGCCACTGTGTAGCGAAACGTTTTCCTCAATAAAGATACCCAAGTGTTGCATATGTGTCTAATTTAACAAAATACTACGGACGAGTAGTAACGTGTTTTTCAGAGATTGTATTAATATTGGTAGAATTACCGACAATATGTTAATTAAAAGGACACAAATGCAACTAATGAGACATTTTATTGTGGCAGCGTTTCGCTCTCCAGAAACTTGACAAAGCTCCTGGAGAGCGAAACGTTGCCACAATAAAATGTCACATTAGTTGCATTTGTGTCCTTTTACTTAATATATTTTCAGAGATTCTACGGCGTCACAAATCAAGTCTTCTCTCAATTTCATTTACCTTCCTCTCCTCCCCATCCCCTCTCACCCTAACCATTGCTCGCGTTCCGTTGTTGCCAACAGTTCTTTGATGTTCAGCATTTGTAAATTTGAGGAGCAAACTCTGATAATCACGTAAAATATAACAGAAATGATCACAAGTCGCACATTCCTATTTTCACACATCACTCTCTGCAGCGCTGTGTGACGCTTTCGGGTTTATTGTTTAAGATAATAATAATAATAATAATAATAATAATAATAATAATAATAATAATAATAATAATAATAATAATAATAATAATAATAATAATAATAATAATATTGGACATTGGTACTTAAAGAAGCAGGAGACGTCAGAGAAGACACTGAGTAAGATACCACCACCCTGGGAAGGAACCCGTTTGTCGCCTGGGAAACCCAACAAGCTTGCATGGCGAGCCGTCTTTCTGGCTTATCTGGGCTTTGTGCCCCATGTTTTGCCTAACATACAGCCCTATATGAATGCCTGGGAGAGCAGTGAGGACGCCGCTTTTATAGCTGCTTGCTCTAAACTATGGATAACATTTTATGGAGATTTTCATATCAAAATGATTTGTTGGATAATACGCTTTATGGTACATGGATTTTTCCTGGTGGAGGCCACGGGCGGCGCCCATGTTTGGGCTGCCCTGTTTGTGGTTGTTGGAGCGGGGAGGGAGGTGGGAAGGGTGGTGAAGGGAAAAGAAGGGAGAAAGGAGAAAAATGTAAAGAGAAGAGAGGGTGGCGAGAAAGAGATGAGGGTGAAGGTATGGAAGAAGAAGTGGATAAAGGGGGAGGAGTGGGTGAGGTGATGAAGGATGGAATGGGTGGAGGAGGGAGGAAGGAGAGTGTGAGAGGAAAGGGTAGAGGGGAAGGAAAGGAAAGAGGAGGGTGATGGGAAGGAGAAGAGAGGTATGAAAGTAGGAGAAGGTGAAGACTAAGTTGCTTAAAGCAGGAATTGGTCTAATGAAGCAAAATTGTGAGCGTTTCTTGGGTCTCTGTTTTTCTGTCTCTTATAGTATTTCCTTAAACACTAGTTCTTTTCCTTGACGTTTTCATCCTCTCTCTCTCTCTCTCTCTCTCTCTCTCTCTCTCTCTCTCTCTCTCTCTCTCTCTCTCTCTCTCATTTAACTCTTCACTCACACTGCTGACGCCTTTTCAAACCAACTTTACATCCTTGCCTCACTACTCTCCTATCCATGATACCGTAATAAAAATTCCGACAAGAACATGAAGGCTGGAGACTGACGGAGACCTTAACGAAGAGAGATAGCCCACCTTCAGAAGGAGTTTGGGCCGTTGGAGAAGCCGGGGAAGCAGCGCCTCGCCTTGAAGGAGACCCAGAAAAACGGTCACGTCCGCGATCCTGCAAGCGCAGAGCAAAATAATGAAGAGAATGATTTAGCGAGAGAGAGAGAGAGTATACCTTGATGGCGAAATTATTCTCTCGTTTGATATCTTGGAAAATCCCTCGACTCTGGAAGATCTCTTGACGTTGGAAGATGCCTAAATGTTGAAACATCTTTCAGAGCTGGAAGATCCCTCGATTCTAGAAGATGCGTAGATGCTGAAAGATCCTTCAGCGTTGGAAGATCCCTCGACGCTGGAAGATCCCTCGATTCTAGAAGATGTGTAGATGCTAGAAGATCCCTTGATGCTGGAAGATGCCTAAATGCTGAACGATCCCTCGACGCTGAAAGATCCCTTGACGCTAGAAGATCCCTCGACGCTGGAAGATCCCTCGACGCTGGAAGATTCCTTCACGTTGGAAGATGCCTAAATGCTGGAAGATCCTTCGACTTTGGAAGATCTTTCACCGCTGGAAGATCCCTCGACGCTGGAAGATCCCTTGACTCTGGAAGACGCATAAATGTTGGAACATCTCTCAACGCTGGAAGATTTCTTAACTGTGGAAGATGCCTCAATGCTGGAAGAACCCTCGACGCTGGAAGAGCCTTCACCGCTGGAAGATCCCTCGACGCTGGAAGATCGCTCGACGCTGGAAGATCTCTCGACTCACGTTTAGCTAGTCCGTTATTATACATTAATAAATGTTGTTGCGAATTATGCCCATGCACGACATTTTATATTTGAGTAATATTCCAGTTACGAGGTTTCACTTAATATTAAATAGCGGATTTCTTCACTAGTAGCTAAAGTAAAGATTTCCGACTCTATATTATTATCTGACATCATGTATCATGATACTAGGATATTGCTCTTTAATTTTATTATATATATTTGTTGGTTTAGTTCTTCCTCTTTTTATTATTATAATACTAATACTAATATGTTAGGGTATTATTGGAATCTGTGTTTGCCAATAATTGTGCAGTTGTCTTGATGCACCAGGTAAATCACCGGACGCTAGTTTAGCTGCCGGCTTACTTGACCTGACCGACCTCATGTAGGGTACATTGTAGGTTCAGGCCCTCAGCCGTGTACACAATTACCCCTGGCGCTCTAGAATATTACTTAGTCTCTTGCATGGGACAATATAGAATATCTCTTAGCAGATAACTGTTTGGGATATGATGTAGAATAATTCAAGAAGTCTCTCTTGATTATACGGGTATTTATATTTGATCTATGTATAATTGTCCATATTAATGAATAGATTCACCCACCCACTCCCTCCAGTACACTCTTGCTCAGTCTAAACCTCTATAGTCTAGGAGTCTCTATAATCCTATTCCGACCCCTTGCATGGGAACATCGGCGAAACTTCTAGTATAGGTAGAATTTACTTTGCTACGAGTTGTCAGTAAGGTATTGATTATTTAATACGTCTTATAACGATTGTCTAACTTTACCATTGGGATCTATGCTTTCCTAGTAATGGTCTTTATTAAGATCAGAGTTCATAAATTTATGAGTATCTATTCGAAGTTTAATATTATTAAAAAATAAGAATTTTACTCTGGAATTTTGGTCATCCTCACAAGACAGTAGGAAAGTTAACAAATGAAATTTTCATTGCGTAAGCACAGCAACATTGGCGCTCAGTACCCTTGTTGTGGGTGACGTTTTAGCCCTAGACAAAGCCTATATACAAACTGTTTCCACAAGATTTAATCAGTGGAGCATTCTTGCCCCTCCATGCGCAACAATAATATATATATATATATATATATATATATATATATATATATATATATATATATATATATATATATATATATATATATATATATATATATATATGTCGTGCCGATTAGGTAAAACTTGCGATTTTGGCTTAAATAGCAACGCTCATCTTGCCATATAAGACAAGTGAAAATTTGTGTATGCAATGATTTCGCCAAAATCATTCTGAACATAACAAAAAAATATATTTCATTGTGTTTGTTTATTATTAAATTAATGTTAACGTATCTAAAATATATTTAGTTGGGTTAGGATAAATTAAATTGCGCTTGTTGTAATAAGGTTAGGTAGGTTTTCAATGTTTCTCTTGGTACATAATTATAAATTTTTACATTAGCATAAATGAAAAATGAGTTCTTGCTAATTGACCAGTTTTACCTAATCGGCACGACATACATACATATATATATATATATATATATATATATATATATATATATATATATATATATATATATATATATATATATGTCGTGCCGATTAGGTAAAACTGGCCAATTAGCAAGAACTCACTTAAAATTAAGTCTTTTCTAAAGTTTTCTCTTATACGTTTAAAGATATTTTTTTCATTTATAGTAATGTAAAAATTTATAATTTTGTACCAAGAGAAACTTTGAAAACCTACCTAACCTTATTACAACAAGCGCAATTTAATTTAGCCTAACCCAACTAAATATATTTTAGATACGTTAACATTAATTTAATAATAAACAAACACAATGAAATATATTTTTTCGTTATGTTCAGAATGATTTTCGCGAAATTATTGCATACACAAATTTTCACTTGTCTTATATGGCAAGGTGAGCGTTGCTATTTAAGCCAAAATAGCAAGTTTTACCTAATCGGCACGACATATATATATATATATATATATATATATATATATATATATATATATATATGCAAAAAGATCACAGTAAACAGGTGATATTAAAATATGCAAGACAACCACTATGAAAAATAGAGAATTCCAGTTTCGTGATCTCACATTATCAAGGAACTATAGTTCCTTGATAATGTGAGCAGTCAGAGGCTTGGAATTCTTCTATTTTTCATAGTGGTTGTCTTTCATATATATATATATATATATATATATATATATATATATATATATATATATATATATAATATATATATATATATATATATATATATATATATACTATATATATATATATATATATATATATATAAAATGATGATATTAATGATAATGAAAATCTTCGATGTTGCTGCTGCTGTTGTTATTGTTGCTGTTGCTTAGCAAAGAATGCAGACAAGTGGTGTCGTTGCTGTTGTTGCTGTTGTTCATGCTGGTGAGTGTTGAGTTCGCTGGTTTTGTTTTCTTGTTATTATTCTACATACTGATGGAGATGATTTTGTTTCTGTGGTCAGCGAGCAGCAGTTGTTATTGTTTAAGGTCTTGACGCTGTTGTTTTTAGCTGGTACTGTATTTTTACTATTACTGTTGTTGCTGTTTCAAGTGCTGCCATTGCTGTTGTTGTTCTTGCTGCTGCTGCTGCTGCTTTTGCTGTTGTTGTTGATGTTAATGTGGTTGCTGATGCTGTGACTTTTGTTGCTCTTACTGTTCTTTTTGTTGATGCTACAGTTGCTATTAATGTTAGTGCTACTGTTACTGCCGCCGCTACTGTGTTTTACAATTTCTGGCGGGAACCGTCAAGGTAAAATTAGAACTTTTCCACCAAAAAAGTCAGTGTCGGATTTATAATTTTGGTGGAAAGCGTCAATTTCAGCTATGAATTTTTAGCGAATAACGTTAAAGATTTTGGCGGAGAGTAACTCTTCCGTTAATGGTTTTGGCGAGAGTAACATTTTCCTGATAGTTTTGGCGGGAGAGTAACATTTTTCCTGATAGTTTTGGCGGGAGAGTAACATTTTCCCTGATAGTTTTGGCGGGAGAGTAACATTTTCCCTGATAGTTTTGGCGGAGAGTAACATTTTCCTGATAGTTTTGGCGGGAAACATTCAAGTAATTATGAGTGTCTGCGTCATATTCCTCATTAGTTATTCCAATGGTATGGCAGCTCCTGGACAATGGTAGACCATGGTAGACTATGATAGACCAGGGGCTCCTCGCAGATGGTTCCATTACCTAGTAGTGCTGGCAGATGGTGAGGTCCAGGCTGCAGAAAGGTGGTCAACACAATATTAATAGTTGGTGCTAATGGAGCGACCGAGCGAGAGTGGTGCCATGCACCATGATGGATCATGGTGACCCCTGAGTGGGGTCACTGCTGACCCTAGGTGCAGGGGGGTGCAATGGGGGTGTCGGTGTTGGTGGGGATGGTGGGGAGGAGTGTAGGTTGTGGTTCTGTTATTGGTGTTGGGATGGTTGGGGGTGCAGGTGTTAGATGGACTAGTGTGGGTGGGAACGTGTTGGTGGTGCAGGTGTTAGATGGACTAGTGTGGGTGGGAACGTGTTGGTGGTGCAGGTGTTAGATGGACTAGTGTGGTGGGAACGTGTTGGTGGTGCAGGTGTTAGATGGACTAGTGTGGTGGGAACGTGTTGGTGGTGCAGGTGTTAGATGGACTAGTGTGGGTGGGAACGTGTTGGTGGTGCAGGTGTTAGATGGACTAGTGTGGGTGGGAACGTGTTGGTGGTGCAGGTGTTAGATGGACTAGTGTGGGTGGGAACGTGTTGGTGGTGCAGGTGTTAGATGGACTAGTGTTCTTGGGAACGTGTTGGTGGTGCAGGTGTTAGATGGACTAGTGTGGGTGGGAACGTGTTGGTGGTGCAAGTGTTAGATGGACTAGTGTGGGTGGGAACGTGTTGGTGGTGCAGGTGTTAGATGGACTAGTGTGGGTGGGAACGTGTTGGTGGTGCAGGTGTTAGATGGACTAGTGTGGGTGGGAACGTGTTGGTGGTGCAGGTGTTAGATGGACTAGTGTGGGTGGGAACGTGTTGGTGGTGCAGGTGTTAGATGGACTAGTGTGGGTGGGAACGTGTTGGTGGTGCAGGTGGAGGAGGAAATGGTGGGGTGAAAAAATTAGTGGTTAGGGTGAGGTGGGGGGAGTGTGGGCGTTCGTATTAATAATAGGGACAGGGATGATGGGGTGAATGTGTTGGGGTGCTGGAGGATTTAAGTGTTGTTGGTAGTGGGAATGTGGATCGTGGGTGAATGTAGGTGTGGGTGTTGTTGGGGGGATGAACGTGCTGGTGGGGAATGGCAGGGGAAGAGTATAGATGTTGGTGGCGAGGGTGTTGATGGTGGTGATGTCGACGATTGTGTTTACTGATGGTGATGGTGTAGATGGTGGTGATGTTAAAGGTAGTGGTGTTGGTAGAGGCGGTGTTGATAATGGCGTTGTTGATAGTGGAGGTGTTGGTGGTGGTGGTGTTGATGGTGGTGGCGTTGATAGTGGTGGTGTTGATAGTGGTGGTGTTGATAGTGGAGGTGTTGGTGGTGGTGGTGTTGATGGTGGTGGCGTTGATAGTGGTGGTGTTGATAGTGGTGGTGTTGATAGTGGAGGTGTTGGTGGTGATGATGGTGGTAGTGTTGATTGTGGTAGTGTTGATGGTGGTGGTGGTGATGATGGTAGTGGTGTTGACGGTGGAGGTGATGATGGTGGTGCTGATAGTGATTATGTGCCAACACTAATAGTCTGAAAGATCAGGGCTAGTTTTCCCTCGCTCGTGGTCATAACAAAAGAAACATGCACCCACTTCATTTAAGAATAGCATAAAACCAAACAAAAATCATTAAAGTTCATTAGATCCATGACGATAATTATATAAATATTTTATTAAAAAAATCAATATGTTAGGGAATAAATAATTCAGGTGTTGATGGCGGTGGTGAGAACACATGCAAAAATATCCTTGTATGGCTAATCCAAAAGCTGGAAAATTACAATGGTTACCTAAAGCATACCTGAGGAGGGCTTCGGGGATCAGCACCCCCGCGACCCAGTGCGATCAGAGCCTGATCAATCAGGGTGTTACTGCTGGCCACGCGCAAACCGACGTACGAACCACTGAAACAAATTCTCCGAAAAGAAAAGTTGAAGCAGCTCATAAGAAGGTTAACTGCTAGGACATCAATGGACGTCCGTTTAAGGGAGAGAGGGACTCGCTGACTGGCTGGAGTAACGCTCCTAAACTGTCGTAACTACCATTTACGCTTTGGAGATATACCTTGTGACGTCATAGCCCGTTTGTGTGAGCCTTTGGTTAAATAACACTTTAAAAAACGGTATTAATATAGTCGATAGTAAACTTTTATTATTATTATTATTATTATTATTATTATTATTATTATTATTATTATTATTATTATTATTATTATTATTATTATTATTATTATTATTATTATTATTATTATTATATTAATGTTACTATTATTATTAGTAGTAGTATTTTATTATAATTATTATTAATTTTATTATTACGATGATGATGATGATTGTTATTTAATAATAATATTGTTTCAGCCCGCCTGGTGGTCTAAAAACCACTGGTTCGATTCCCCGGATAGCCGTAATTTGTTATTGATTAAATTCCACTTGTTCGTGGTTACAATAATATGTGTTCTGCTCGTGGAGGCTAGTACACCAAACGGGGAGTAGAATGAAATTAGCTCTGAGGCGCCTACACCATTGTATGTCCTCACAACATGAAGCAAGCCTAGTTCGCCAGGCTCGTGAGTTTTCGCTCTTTCCACAAGGAGGGCTAAAATAACACAAGTTCGATCCCCGGCGAGCCGCAGTTTGTTGTTGATCAAATACTACTTGTTCGTGGTTAAAATAATATATATATATATATATATATATATATATATATATATATATATATATATTCATAGTGGTTGTCTTGCAATTTGATATCACCTTACTGTGATCTTTTGCATATATATATATATATATATATATATATATATATATATATATATGCAAAAAGATCACAGTAAACAGGTGATATCAAAATATGCAAGACAACCACTATGAAAAATAGAGGAATTCCAAGCGCTTTCGTGACAACTCACATTATCAATTAACTATAAAAGGAAACATGACAAGAGGGCTTATATAAGGGGCAAGACTACACCTCACAATCACAATACACTAACAAAGACTACACCTCACAGTAGCGTAACATCTCACGACTCTGTGAAGAGGAACATAAGAAAGGACCTGAAACTCTTCCCAAGAAATAAGATTAGTCCAATTTATCATTAAATTCTTCCCAAATTTTATTAATTATAAATGAATCCAATTTATACAAACCAAAAGAAATATTCATATTATTTTCAAAACTGTTTTTAATGAAACATTATTCTATTATATTCCTCTCAACCATGGACTTGCTTGATACAACCTTCTCAGCATTTTGAAAATCAATTGGATAGTTAAAATCTCTCACATGAATAAATAGAGCATTAGAATCTTGTCCAGTTCTAATGCTATATTTATGTTGTTTTAATCTTAGTTCAAGACTTTTTCCAGTTTGACCATAATAAACTTTATCGCATATTTTACAGGGAATCTTATAGACACATCCGTCAGCATTTTGGGGAATTTTTTATCAAAAGTCTTTTTACTGTATCAAGATTTTTAAATACAACTTTGATATTAAAATTCTTAAGAAAGGAAGGCATATCAACCAAGTTTTCATGGTAAGGAGAACCAACATATTTTTGGTTGAATAAGGTTGGTTGTCCCTTTTGGATTGTAAAAGTATTCCTAGCTATTTTAAAAGATTTATCAATTATGTTTCTTGGGTATTTTAAATCATTAGCTATATCATAAATTTTAGAGATTTCTTCATCTATGAACTCTGACTACAAATACGTAAAGCTCTCAAAAACATTGAAGAAAAACCGACACTTTAACTCTATCTTGATGTGAAGAGTAATAGTGTACATAGGAACAATTATTTGTAGGTTTTCTGTAAATTTTAAATTTAAAATCCATGTTACCCTTAATAATAAAAACATCTAGGAAGGGCAATGAGTTATTTACTTCGAATTCAACAGTAAAATTTAGAGAATGAGCTAAGCTATTTAATTTAACAAGGAAATGGTTTATGTCTACATTCTTAGGCATAAGGCACAAAATATCATCAACATATCTATACCACTTAGCTCTATTGGGAAGGATAGTGTTAGCAATCTTGTTTCGAAAATTCCATATATAAGTTACTAAGAACAGGTGAAAGAGGATTTTTCATTGCCATACCAAACTTCTGAGTGTAAAACTCATCATTAAATACAAATTTTGCATCAACAATACAAAGTTTAATAAGTTTAATGATAGTAGGAACTGACAATGGTAAATCATAATTAACCAGTTCTTCAGATAAGAAACTTAGTAAATCATCAACTGGAACTTTTGTAAACAAGGAGGTAACATCAAAACTAACCATATTGAAATCATTTAAATCAGTCAAGGTGCTTAATTTATCAACTAAATCTAAGTTGTTTTTAACATTAAAATTAGAAATTTTTCCAACAATTGGGCTCAAAATATCAACAAGCCATTTAGAAAGTTTATAAGAAACTGAACCTATGGAGCTAATAATTGGTCTAACAGGATTACCAGGTTTGTGTGTTTTTATTAATCCATACATATAAGGTAAAGATGGATTAGTGGAAGTAAATTTTTTAATTAATTCATCTTTTCCCTTCAATAGATGTTTTATTGTTTTATTGAAATTGATGTTAACAGTTTCTAAGGGATTCTTTCTAAGTTTAGAATAGGTTTCAAAATCATCTAGGAGGTTATTAATTTTATCTTGGTAATCGGTTTCTTTCATAATTACAATTGGATTTATTTTATCTGCTTTAGTAAGACGCAATTTTTTATTATTCAAAAGTGAATCATAAGACTTAAAAAATCTTTGAGGGCAATTGGGAATATTTTGTTTTTACATTGAGCTATATACCATCCCCTTACTAATATTAATTTCATCAGTGGATAAATCAGAGGATTTTTCTAAATTACAAAAGGCTTTTGCAATTTCAACATTATTAAGCTTTTTTGAAGTTGCAAAACTTAAACCGAAACCAAGAGCAGCAGTTGTATTTGTATCTAATATTTCATCTGATAAGTTAATTACAAAATTGTTATTAGCGTGCTCTGTCCAATCACTATTTTCAATTAAATTATCTAATTTTCTTTTACCAAATAGACTTCTTGACATGAGAGATCGTCCTTTTGATGATTTTATGAGAATTATTCTTCAGAAACATATTGAAATTACTAAAATACAGGAGAAAGAAGCATTCAAAATATTGAGAAACAAAAAATACTCATTTTATCAAGCTATTCCATCAGAATGGCAACATAGTATGTTGGATCATTGTTATAATAAACTCAGAAGAATTTGTAATAATCTCAAAAACAAACTACAAAGAAAATTAAGCAGTCGAGAGAGTTTAAACCAGAGATCTGCGAGAGTATCGGTATCGGTGAGTTTCGGCCATTTTTACGCTAGCGATATCGATGAAAATATGGCCGATACTTTTTCAAAGTTATTTTACACCTGTGCTGAAAAATGTCAAAATTAATACTTTACCTCATGATTGTGAGAATTACTCGTACGCTCATACACACACATACACATATAGACACATATGCAACACTTGGGTATCAATAAAGTGTTGGATATGTGTCTAATTTACCAACTCGTCGGTTCTCTGAACCATTCATTCACACATACACATATAGGTGAGATCATACACTCACCAAGACGCACACACACTATCGACAAGTGCCTTTGTCAACTGGTAACTAAGATTTAAAATCTGATAGAAAATTACTTAATATATAACCTTCCTTTGTTATTTAATATCCATTGTATAATAAGTTAATAAGTATTTCCTTATATTTTGAATATAATCTTTATATTTTTGAAAATAAAAAAAAATATAAGAAAATTATCGGTATCGGCCGAAAATTGGGCATCAGTATCGGTTTTACAAAGTGGCGTTCCTGTCTTACGAATTTACTAATTTTTTTCACTAGGGTATTTGAGGAGGTATATCATAGTATTGAATATGATATTGTGTATATGGACTTCAGTAATGCTTTCCATAGAGTTCCACATCAGAGGCTATTGAGGAAACTTAAGGCACACTTAAGGTACGCCTAAGCGTACGTAATAAGGCAAACAGATTACTGGGATTTATATCAAGAAGCGTAAGCAACAGAAGTCCAGAGGTTATATTACAGCTTTATACATCGTTAGTAAGGCCTCACCTAGATTACGCAGCTCAGTTCTGGTCTCCATATTACAGAATGGATATTAATTCATTAGAAAACTTTCAGCGTAGAATGACTAAATTAATACATAGCATTAGAAATCTTCCGTATGAAGAAAGATTGAAGACCCTAAAATTACATTTACTTGTAAGACGAAGAATGAGGGAAGACATGATCGAGGTATACAAGTGGAAAATGGGTATTAACAAAGGGGATATAAATAAGGACTTGAGAATATCTCTCCAAGATAGAACCCGCAATAATGGATTCAAGTTAGATAAGTTTAGATTTAGAAAGGATATAGGAAAGTATTGGTTTGGAAATAGGGTAGTTGATGAGTGGAACAGTCTGCCTAGTAGGGTTATTGAAGCTAGGACCTTGGGTAGTTTCAAATTTAGGTTGGATAAATTCATGAGTGAGAGGGGTTGGATTTGAGTGGGACTCGCGCATGAGTGGGTAGAATTGTCAAAGCTTATTTCATGGGTAGCATTGAAAATTGGGTTGAGCAAATATTCTGTTAGTGGGACGGATTGTGAAGGACCTGCCTAGTATGGGCCAACAGGCCTGCTGCAGTGTTCCTCCTTTCTTATGTTCTTATGTTCTTAATCCTTGGCTTCATATCAAGAAGTATAAATAATAGAAGTTCTCAAGTTGTTCTTCAACTCTATATATCTTTGGTTAGGCCTCATTTAGATTATGCTGCATAATTTTGGTCACCGTATTACAGAATGGTTATAAATGCACTGGAAAACGTACAAAGGAGGATGACAAAGTTGATCCCATGTATCAGAAATCTCCCCTATGAGGATAGACTGAGGGCCTTGAATCTGCACTCTCTAGAAAGGCGTAGAATTAGGGGGGATATGATTGAGGTGCATAAATGGAAAACAGGAATAAATAAAGGAGATGTAAATAGTGTACAAAATATCTAGCCAAGACAGGACTCGCAGCGATGGTTCCAAGTTGGAACAATTCAGATTCAGGAAGGATATAGAAAAGCACTGATTTAGTAATAGAGTTGTGGATGAGTGGAACAAACTCCCGAGTACCATCATAGAAGCTAAGACGTTGAGTAGTTTTAAAAATTAGGTTAGATAAATACATGAGTGGGTGTGGGTGAGTGTGAGCTGGACCTGACTAGCTTGTGTTAGTGGGTCTGATGCCGTGCCCCTTCCTAAAGTGGATGTGACCTGACTAGGAGGGTCATTGGTCTAAGTCGGAGGGTGGCATGGACCTGCCTCGCATGGGCCAGTATTCCTGCTTTCATATGTTAACTAGTTCTGAGAAACGCATTTTAAAACGTATACTGCACTCTACGGTCAACTCTAGCCTTCTTTCATTTACTCCGCAATCCTGACTCCGTGATTCTGTAGTGGTGAGGATGGTGGTGATGGTGCTAGTAGCGGTGATGCTGGAGGTGGTACTGGGGAGGGGTACTAGTGGTTGTGCTGGTAATGGTGGTAATAGTGGTGGATAGAGGTGTGGTAGTTGAGTTATATAGGTGTTGGTGGCGGTGATTGTGGTAGGGCTTACTGGTTGTTGTGAAAGTGATTACGTTGATAGTGGTGATAGTAATGGTCATGGTGGTGTTGGTGGTGGTTGTGATAGTAGTAATGGTAAAAGTCCTAGAGGCAGGAGGTTGTGATTGTGATGATGGCAAAAGTGATGGTGGTGGTGGTAGTTTCTGAGGTTGTGATGAAGTTAATTGTGGTAAATCTGTGATAGTAATTGCATACGCCAAAAAGTGTGCATCTCAGTGTCAACACCGAGAGATGCGTATTTCTGTGTATCAACACAGAGAAGTGTGTCTCTCAATGTAAATACAATGAGTGGTATTGTTGTTGTTGGTGGTGATGATGATGATGATGGCGATGATGATGGTTTTGTTGTTGATGGTACTGGTAATGGTGAGGGTGGTGGTGGTGGTTTTGGTTGTGGTTTTGGTGGTGGTGGTCATGGTGGTTATGATGGTGCTGGTGATGGTGATTATGGTGGTGATGGTTATGGTGGTGGTGGTAGTAGTGGTGGTGATGGTGTGGTGATGGTGGTGGTGATTATGGTGGTGATGGTTATGGTGGTAGTGGTAGTAGTGGTGGTGATGTTGTGGAGGTGATGGTGATGGTGGTGGTGGTGATCATGGTGATGGTGGTGATGGTGGTGATGGTGATGGTGGTGGTATTGGTGGTGGTGGTGGTGATGGTGGTGGTGGTGGTAGTGGTGGTGGTGATGATGGTATTGGTGGTGATATTGACGGTGGTGATGGTGGTAGTGGTGGTGGTGATGGTAGTAATTGTGGTGGTAATGATGGTGGTGGTGATTGTGGTAATGATGGCGGTAATGATTGTGGTAATGATGGTGATGATGATGGTGGTGGTGGTAGTAGTGGTGGTAGTGGTGGTGGTGATAGTGGTGGTGGTGGTGGTGCTGGTGGTGGTGCTGTTGGTGCTGGTAGTGATGGTGGTGATGGTGGTGGTAGTGGTGGAGGTGGCGATGGTATTGGTGGTGCTGGTAGTGATGGTGGTGGTGGTGGTGGTAGTGGTGGAGGTGGTGATAGTGGAGGTGGTGGTGGTAGTGGTGGTGGTGATGTTGGTGGAGGAGGAGGACAGAGAGGGGTCATAAATCCGGGTTGAGCAGAGGGACAAATGAGGTGGGAGAGAGGTGGGAAACTCTGTGGCTTCACCAACCCATAAAACAGCCATGAAAGACTTTATGTTTGAGGGCAGCCCCTGGGTGGGGAGGTCTAGTCTCGCAGGGTCTTACTCAGCTCTCTCAGAGTCTTAGTCCTCCCAAGGTCTTATTCACTCCTCCTTAGGTCATTCTCAGTTATCGCAGGGTCTTACTCAGTCCTCTCT
>WNWK01042578.1:0-15918 GCA_009830355.1 Cherax destructor | reverse complement strand
TGAAAGCAAAAAGGTTTCCAAGAAGACAAAAACCAAATCTTTAAAGGGGTTGAAAAAAATAATTTCAATGTTGAAAATTTAAAATTCTCGAATGGAAAACGTGAAGACATTAAAATCTTGGGTTTTTCCCTAATTCCAACCACACAATGGGCAAAAAACTAATGTCAAAAAAGGGGGGTGATCAAAACCGGGATCTCACCTTAAAGGAATAAAAAAGTAGTGCATCTTCAAAAAATAAAGGGTTTATGTTGAAAACCCTTTAAAACCGGGGTCCCAACCCCATTTTGGGCCTTTTACAGCCCCTTTTGTTCTTCATTGGAATTTATCCACTAACGGGCCCTTTTAAACGGGTAAAATTTCCCCACAAAAAATGTGCAGGGGCCTTCCCCCAAAAAGTGCGATAAAACCCCCCTTTACGGGGGCGCGGAACAAACCTTCTCTCAAAACCCGGGCGGGAGAGATACTTATTAATAAAAGGGAAAATTTCCCAGGGTTTAAAGTCCCAAACTTCCCCAAAAATAAACCCCTATTAAAGAAAAAAGACTCGGCAGGGGGTGTAACACCCCCCCAATGAAGAGCAGGGAACCATTTGATGTTGGGGACAACACAATAAGTGTAAAGGGGGCCAAGATTGTTCAACCCTCCAGAATCGGGGGGGTTCCAAAACCCTGGCTGTCTTCAAGCAGGCACTGGACAGGCACCTAAAGTGGTCCTCCACCCGCTTGATTCGACGGGGGTTCGTGTGGCCAGCAGTAACACCCCGGGATCAGGCCCCTGGCCCAACGGGAGGCCGGGTCAGGGAAACCCCGGGGGGCGTTAACCCCTGAATTTTTCCCCGGTAGATTTCCGGGTTTAATAAAACCATATATTGAAACCATTTTCCATAAACCCAAAATTACACTTCAAAGCAAAAAAACAAAATTGTTTGGGGGGTTTCAAATTTTGCAGATTTAAAAAAGGCAGCTGTCAAAATGACATATTATCCCAAAATTACTCACCCCCCCACCCCTGCCTGCCCAACCTTAAAAAAAGGGGAAATTTTCTTCTCCACAACCTCCTTCCTTTCCTTCATCCTACCTTCCTTTTCCCTTTCTTCCTTTTTCCTTCCTTTCCCTTTTTGCCTTCCCCTTTTTTACATATTTTCCTTCCTTCCTCTTCTCTTTTCCCTTCCCTTTCCCTTTCTTTTTTCCCTTTCCCTTTATTCCCCTTTTTTTCCCTTTTTTTCTTTTCTTTTGTTCCTTTTAATTTTTTCCCTTCCTTTTTATTTTTTTTTCTTTTTTACTTTTCCCTTTTTCCTCCTTCCTTCTTTCCCCCTTTCCTTCCAATTTTTTCTTTCCTTCCTTCCTTCCTTTTTTCCCCAACCTTTTACTTTAACCTTCCTCACTCTCTTTCCCTTTCCCTTTTTAAATTTTTTTCTTCCTTCCTTCCTTCTGTTTCCTGGGCTTCTTTTGGTCCAAAAATCCTCAAAACCATGAAATTTATCTTCAGAGACACTTCCATCTGTGTTAGAGCTATCATTGAGGAAGAGAAATGTCTTAGATGCGCCAAGGAGTCAAATAATTCTTACCGCTAGGCATGCTGAACAAGGGCTACTGAAATGGTGTTCCCACAATGCACCAGTGGCTGCCCGATTTTTTTATACTGCGCACACTGACCACACAGACCCATTCTCTCACATGTGGGCCTACCAGCTTTCTCCTGCTTGATTTGAGACCGCTAGAATTTAGGCGTATAAATACGTCCAAAACATTGGCTCGTTAGACGTATATATACGACCGAAATAGTCAAAGGGTTAAATATCTTATTTTACGTTAATATAGACATTTTCATTAATCCATCTATGATATTTTCTTCAAAATTATATAAGAAACACGTTACAAAGCATATAAACAGCATGTTTATATGCTATAGAGGTGTGGCTGCCAGTCTGAGGGAAAACATTATGCAATACTAATAATAATCACTCTTGGGCACATTAAATGTTTTATTTTACGTTAATATAGACATTTTCATTAATTCATCTATGATATTTTCTTCAAAATTATATAAGAAACACATTACAAAGCATATAAACATGCTGTTTATAAGCTATGGTGTTGCCGGGGGGAGGGAAAACATTACGTAATACTAATAATAATCACTCTTGGGCACATTAAATAGCTTATTTTATGTTAATATAGACATTTTCATTAATTCATCTATGATATTTTCTTCAAAATTATTTATAAAACACGTTACATAGCACATAAACATGATACATACACCCATAGAATAAACATTGACAAATATGAGATTTGTTTACCAAGTGACTTTGTAGGAGTGTCGAAAGACTTACGTTTTCTCCAGTCAAACACTGAGGGATAACTGTAGAAAAATATTCCTTTCATATGCCTTCACTCTATATACAACGGACTCTCGCTATTCGAACACTCCAAAACTCTCCCTGTTATGTAACTTTATTATTGTAAGTGTTTTTATAAGTGTATTTTTGGGGGTCTGAAATGGACTAATCTAATTTACATCATTCCTTATGGGAATAAATTCGTATGGTAATAGCACTTGAACAGCATTCTGGAATGAGGGCGAGTTTTGGAATGTTCGAATAGCGAGGGTCCACTATACACTTACTAACAAGGTATATGTTGATCGCTGAGATAGCCATCAAATACAGTTACATATAGCAGCATATGTGTAGAATTATTATTATTATAATCAAAATAAGCAGGAATTTGGCGGCCGGGAATTCGCGAATGTGTGAAGCCCGTGAAAGTGGAAAACATGAATGTTGAGGGATACCTGTACATGGAAGGATTGCAGAGGTCATGAGAGCGAACAAAATAGCGAATGCAATGTGCATCACAACAATCGGATAAGGATGGAATGTTCGCTTCTACATAGAGGCTCTCAACAAGGAAAGTACGAAATCCACCAAGGAATAAGCATAATCCCTGGTGATGGATGGGATTAAGGATGGAAAGAGTAGCAGGGAAGGCCGCCGAATATATCTGGTCACCATAATCGAGTTTCGACAAAATTAGGGCTGTATGCAGGCGAAGGAGAGTTCTATGATCAGCCCCCCATGAAAGATGTGCGAGGGTTTTAAGAAGGTTCAGCCGGCTGTGACAAGTTGCCTTCAGAGAGGTAATGTGAGGTTTCCAGGACAATCGAAGGTCAAACAGGAGGCCGAGAAACCTGACTGTATCACGTTCTGGGATACATGAGCCATATAGGTACAATGGATGATCAGAGACCACTGAACGTCTAGTAAACGTAATTTGATGAGTTTTGCAATTAGAAAATTTAGCATCACGTATGACACGGCGAACAATAGCTCTCTTCTGCTTAAAATCAAGGAGTCTCTCTGTGGTTCTGTTATACCGATACCTGCCCCATGCAGCGCGTTTCAAACGCACTGCCGAGCACAAGTAGGAGACCAAGGCATGCACTTCTGAGGATGCTTGCCCAAGGTTTGGGGAATAGAATGTGAAGCCGCTGTGAAGATGGAGGAAGAAAAGAGATGTAAAACCTCATCAATGGAGGACGAGGTAGGAACCTCATGAAAGGCAGTAAGATGTGCGTAAAGGTCCCATTTCGACCGGTCAAATTGCCAGCGTGGGCAATGAGGAGGTGGAGAAAACAAAGGGGACTTAAGGATGATTGGGAAATGATCGTTGTCATATAAGTCCGGGAGGACAGACCAGGTGAAGTCAAGGACTGTTGAGGAAGAGCAGATGGAGAGATCGATACAGGAGAAAGAATGAGTTCTAGGATCAAAATGGGTAGGAGTACCCGTATTTAAAACAAGGAGGGGAAGAGAAGCAAGAAATGCCTCCAACTGAATGCCACGGGAGTCACAGTGCAACCCTCCCCAGAGGAAATGGTGTTCGTTAAAATTGCTAAGTAATAGCAGGGGTGGTGGTAAGGAAGAAACCAGAAAATCAACATCTGGGATAGACAATGCCCACGAAGGATACGGGCTGCGGTGTAATGTAAGGAAGAAGGAACATAGAGCTGACGGTATGGAACACACGTGCGTATAAGAGGAGCACTTTCATTAAAGGTTCCATCGGAAAAAGGATCCGATGAATATAACAAATCATAGCCTGAAAAGGGCCTGATAACAATGGATTGTAATTTGGGTTCTTGCAAACAGACCCCAACAGGGAAAAACTGGGAGAGCAACACCTGAAGTTCACCCTGGTTATCCCTGAGGCCTCGGATATTCCACTGCAAATAAGCCATGATTTATGGAGAGAAAGATATAAGTGGAAGTGAGAGGAATCTATGGACTAGGGTTAGAAAAGTCCACGTGTGGAGGCAGAGGAAGCCCTATAATCAGAGAATTAGAAGGACGTTGTGAGGGAAGGGGGGGTTGAGACGAAGAAGAGAGATGAGGAACCTCAGGTGGAGTACTGTCCATCATCGGTCCAGTCTCTGAAATATATTTCGCAATAGCTTCCAGTGTTTTGGAAGTCAAAGATGTAGAATGTGGGACTACATTAGAAATTGAAGAAGAGTGAGCAACTATCGGGGAGTCTATAGACTGTACTAAAGTAGAGGGCGAGGAGATAGAAGAAGAAACTGTCGAAGGGGCTTGGGAGGGGACAGGGGATGAAGGTAGAGTATGAGGAGGAGGATGAACCTCCACACACGTTACAGAACTAGTTGGAGGCGAAGAACCTGGCAGTAGGGATTTTTTGCCAGGCTTATGAGAAGAAGGGGGGCGCTGAGGTTTAGGTGAAAGACGAGGACGTGTAGACTCAGAACTGTGTGAGTGAGTAGAGGAAGGAGTGTGGACAGTATGGGAAGCTGAGGTAGGGACCTCGAGCCAAGAACATCAAAAGGATTCAAGACAGGGGTGACTGAGGATGAGGCGACCACAGAGGAAGCAGTGGAAGTTGGGACCCCAGAAGTGGGGCGACATTTAGCAATGCGAGAATACGAAATACGGGGAAGTCTCCCTGTATTTGATTGTTGTAGACCCATTCTCTCATATGTAGGCCTACCAGCTTTCTACCACAAGATTGGAAGTCGCTAGAATTTTGGCGTAGTATTACGGTACCAACACTGACTTCCAAGCCGTAATATTATGGAACCAACACTGGCTTGGAAGCTGTAATATTACAAGACTGACAGTGAAGGGCTTAAAGTACACTGAAATTGAGCTCAAAGTAGTGGAAATGTTCTATTTTTGCCGACGTTCAAGAGTAAATAAATCACATCACGCATCCAATACACGTCAACTGGTGGGTCTAATATGCTTTCACAAGTGCGCTGATATTATTTATACCATTTTTACAATAATGCAGTAGTCTGCATAACAGTAAATCTTTTATGTGAATAAAAATTCAAAATGGAAAGCAAGTGTAATATAAGAGGGGCCTGCAGATGTGACTAATGAACAGAGAAAATGTTATTTCAGTGCTAGGAATGTTTTCAGTGTTAATTCTGGACCCTATTTTGAAATTGGCCTTCCTTAAATTGTGAATTAAATTGGCCAAATTACCAATTTCTGATCACTTTACTGGGTAGTTGAGATTGGTAAATGGGCGGTTTATTGTACTCAATGGACAGAACAAAAGGAGTTTTAGCAAAACATAGTGGACCTTTGGTCATCAGCTGTAATCTGTTCCAGAAGCTCGGCCTAAGACCAAAATGGCCGATGACCGAATTAATATTTCCCATAAGAAATAATGTAAATACAATTAATCCCTTCCAGACAAAAATATTCCCCCAAAAATAATTTTTTTAACAATTAAATAAGTATTACATACCTTTATTGAAGACTAATGCTGGCTTCTGGAAGATAGGGAGGAGGAAAGAGGGAGGAGTTAGTGTTTGGAAGGGAAATCCCCCTCCATAAAGACTTCAGGTAGCAAAGCCCTCTCTGGGGTTACTTCCCTTCTTTGTCTTTTAATGCCACTAGGACCAGCTTGAGAGTCACTGGACCCCTGTTGCACAACATATATGTTCAGAGTGCTCTGTTTCTGGCATCTCTTTATGATTTCCCTGAATTGGGACAAGGTTTTGTCACTAAACATGTTGCAGATATGGCTTGTTTCAGCTTGGTCAGGATGGTATTTCTCAACAAAACTTTGCAACTCATTCCACTTTGTACAAATGTCCATAATCACTGAAGAAGGCACTTCCTTCACTCCCCCTTCCTCCTCCTTTTCTGAAGGAAGTTCCTCAACTCTGGTCTGATGCTGTTGCAGATGAAGGTCTTCCAGCTCTTCAGTGGTTAGCTCTTCCCTGTGGTCCTCCACCAACTCTTCCACATCCTCGCCACTCACTTCCAACCCCAGGGACTTCCCCAATGCCACAATTGAGTCCACAACATGCAGAGGGTCGGCAGGGTCAGGGTCAGCCTCAAACTCTTCAAAATCCCTCTCTTGGACACAACCTGGCCTCCAGTGTCTCCAAGCAAAGGTCAAAGTCCTGGAAGTCACTCCCTCCCAAGCCTTACCTATAAGGCTTATGCAATGGAGGATAGTGAAGTGATTCATCCAGAAGTCTCTTAGGGTCAACTCAGTGTCCGAGGTCACTTCAAATCACTTTTAAAACGCTACTTTTGTGTAGAGTTTTTTGAAGTTAGAAATGACCTACTGGTCCATGGGCTGGAGAAGAGGAGTGGTGTTAGGAGGCAAGAACTTCACTTTTATAAAACTGAAGTCCCAAAACACTTGGTCTTCCAAGTATTGATGATGTACAGGAGCATTGTCCAGTACCAGGAGGCACTTGAGTGGCAATTTCTTTTCCAGGAGGTATTTCTTCAAACTTGGGCCAAACACATCATTAACCCACTCTCTGAAAATTTGCCTTGTGACCCATGCCTTATTATTAGCTTTCCACATCACACACAATTTATTCTTGTGGACATTGTGTTTCTTGAACTCTCTGGGATTTTCAGAGTGATACACCAGTAAAGGCTTCACTTTGAAATCTCCACTAGCATTATTACACAACAAGATTGTTAGCCTGTCTTTCATAGGCTTGTGTCCTGGCAGTGCCTTTTCCTCCTGCATGATGTAGGTCCTGTTTGGCATTTTCTTCCAAAACAGGCCTGTTTCATCACAATTAAACACTTGTTGCGGTTCGAATTTTTCAGCCTCTATGTACCCCTTGAATTCCTGAACAAATGTTTCAGCCACACATTTGTCTGAACTTGCAGCCTCACCATGCCTTACAACACTGTGTATGCCACTACGCTTCTTAAATCTCTCAAACCATCCTTTGCTGGCCCTAAATTCACTACCAGCAACACTTGTTCCAGGAATTTTCTTCACAAAATCCTCATCCAACTGCCTTGCTTTCTCACAAATAATAGACTCCACAACACTGTCTCCCACTATTTATTTTTACTTAATCAACAATAACAATAACTTTTCCATATTTTCCTTTATTGGTGACCTTTGTTTCATTAGAAAAGTTACTCCTTTGGCAACATCAGAGTCCTTGATTTGTTCTTTCTTTGCTAGGATGGATGTAATAGTTGATTTGTTTTTCCCATACATCCTGGCAAGTTCCAGCACCTGCATACGACTCTCATATTTTTCAATCAGTTCTTGCTTAACCCTTTGACTGTTTCGGTTGTATATATATGTCTTATCAGCCACTGTTTTGGACGTATCTATACGCCTAAATTCTAGTGGCTTCAAATGAAGCAGGAGAAAGCTGGTAGGCCTACATGTGAGAGAATGGGTCTGCGTGGTGGGTGTGTGCAGTATGAAAAAAATTGGGGACTCAGTGGTGCATTGGGGGAGCGCCATGTTTGTAGTTATTGTTCACCATGCCTCGCGGTAAGAAGTACCTCACTCCCTGGAGAATTGGAGGTCTTCTCTTCCCAAGTGATAGTTCTAACAGCGATGGAAGTGCCAGTGAAAGTGAATTCCATAGTTTTCAAAAGGGTGTGACCGAAAGCAGTGCCCAGGATAACATAATTAGTGATGAAAACCCAGATGACCCACAACATTCCACATCTGGTGCTGGGCCGTCTCATTCACATTCACCTGTACCAGGATGAAAGAGGAAATTATTTCACCATGTACAGGACTCTGATGTGAGCAGTGTCAGTGATGATGACAGTGATTTCAAAGTTATTGAAAGCAGTTCTAGTGGTGACAGTGAGGGAGATTATTCTTCAGTGAAGCGGCAGTATGTACAATGCTACATGCGTTCTGGTAGTGTGCCATATGCTATTCCAAGGAAAAGGAGTAAATCTTGGAGTACATCTCTCGATCCTACACGATGAATTAATAGTGAAGATGATGATATTGTTACAATGGGGATGCGTAATGTGCGTGGGGCAGGTGGTGGTAGTGGTGGTGTTGGCGGTGGCATGAGTCATGTGGCACCAGGAGTGGGCCACGCTGCTAACTCAGCACAGCCACAACCACCCTCAACCACCCCCACACTTCCACAACCTGCACAACCACAACCTGCACAACCACAACCACCTGTCAATATCCAGTACCCACCAGCAAACCGCATCTGGGATTGACAGCAAGGTGACAATTTTGTTCCCAATCCCCATGACTTTGATGAAGCACAAAGTGGAATACAGCCATCGTGTACACTTGGGAACAATGCTACTGAACTAGAATGATTTCAGTTATTCTTTGATGAACCCCTGATGGACATTATTATCAGGAAAAGCAACACATACTATGAGTACACCATGGCAGACACATTTCTTTCACCAAGGTCACGGCTACACCAGTGGAAGGATACAACTGGCAAAGATGTACTTGTTCTTTGCCACAATAATGCTTATGCCACATGTGTATAAGCACACTGTCACCACATACTGGTTGACAGAACGCCTGATTTCAACCCGAGATTTTAGTGATATTATACCAGTGAATTGATTTTTGTTACTGTTACTTATGCTACACTTCTCAGACAAAACAAGGTCTGAGAGAAACGACAGGTTATATAAGATCAGGAATGTGTTCATGTACCTGAAACAAAAGTGCTGTATGTATTTTTATCCCTTCAGGAAGCTTGTTATTGATGAGTTTTTTATTTTGTTCAAAGGCAGACTGTCGTTCAAGCAGTATATACCAAGCAAGAGGAAACACTTTGGTATAAAGTTGTTTGTACTGTGTGATTGCAAAAGTGGTCTGGTTCTGGATCTAATTGTGTACACTGGGAGTAATACATTGAGAGATACCAGAAATTATTGGGTATATCTGGTGATGTGGTTAGAATAATGATGGAACCATATCTTGGTAAGGGGCATATATTATATACTGATAACTGGTACACGAGCCCTTTACTCAGTGATTTCTTGCGAGTGAACATGACAGGCTGTGGCACAGTGCGTGGAAATCTAAACATATGCCAGGTTCAGCTGGCACTCGTAAGTGAAGTGCAGGTGTTTGCTGCCAATGACATCATGGCATTTGGGGGGCAAGCAAAAGATGCCACATTGTTGACATCAGTTCACGGCATGAAATTAGACAGTGGATGGCAGAATATAGAGACAAAAAGAACCCCAAAAACCCGCAGCGTTGCTAAAACCCCAATAGTGTTTGTGGACAAAAGGCTAATTGGGGTTTTCTGATTGTTTTCCCAAGAGTTATAAGTAGTACATAAAACTCTTTTTTTCCCTCTTCTTACATTTCCATCTGAATGCTTATAACATTCAAGTTGAAGACCAACAACAAAACCAAATATGGTGAATTTTGTTTGTCAGTCATCAAAAATAATATTCAAGTACCAAAGGGAAAAACACCTGCAATTGACCAGCACCCCAAATTATCCAAAAATGCCCTCTCTGAGGCCATGATCACTACCCTTTCTACTCCCCTTTCTACTCTAAAAAAAAATGCTCAGAAGAGGTGTTTTGTCTGTAAAATACCACAAAATGCCCCAAAAAAAACAAAAAATTTGTTTTATTTGAGGTTAAAACTCCCCTGTGCATTCCCATTTTCAAGAGTTCCCCAAGCTGCAGCAGTTTTAGAAAGTGTTCAGGGGTGTACATTTGTTTTATATTATAGAAAATAGTAATGGACATTTTTTATTGTTTGTTTGTGTAAAAAAAGTTTTTTTAAACAATATAAAGATACTAATTTTATACGTTTTGTGTTGCATACAATGAGTGTATATATATACATTGCACCTTACTTTGAAAGTTACGAAAAAAGAAAATAGTAAAAAACAAGAAATCTCGAAAGGAAATAAACAAATGTTTCTGGTGAGGGGGACTGGTGTTGCCATGGGCTCATTTTCTCCCAAAATTTTCGCCTAATCCAGTAAGTATTGATGGCAAAAAACTGTTTAGGATAAAACAATAAAAAAATTTAAATTAAATTTTTTTAATATAAATTTTACATGAAATGACAGTTTCAGAAAGGGATCAAAGGGAAACCATGGGTTTTTTACTTTTTAACCCAGGGAAATTTTTCTAGGAACTTTCTTGGGTTGGTTCATTCGCAGTTACGAAAAAAAAAAAAAAAAGCAAAATGTTTGGGTGAATGAGAAGAACCCCCTCACCCGAGGGCCGGAAACTGGGAAATGGTGGCCCCAGCGGGGGCAGACGCTCCCCTTGGACAAAAATCCAAACACCGGGCCCAAAAAACCCGGGCCTTTCCCCAATTGGCTGAATAAAAAGGCGATCACTGGGGGGGCCACTGGCTATGGTTTGGTAACTGGGAAAAATGAAATTTAGAAAATATGACTCAAGCAGGCAAAATCGGTGATGTGTAATATCACTGAGATCACTAACTTTGCAAAAGCGTAATTCCAAGTATTCCATCAAAATTTTTTACTTTTTGGGGTCATTACCATGGGAAAGATTCCCATCCTTTAAAAAAATAATATAAATGGGGGAGTTTTTATTAACGTTCCAGGGGCACTGCGAACACCCCCTTTCGAACTCAATCCATTTTCCCATAAAAAAAATGGAAATAAAATTAAACCGTTCCAGACACCAAAAATATTTAAAAAATTTTTTTAAAAAAAAATACTTTAAAATTTCACAGAAAACAATGAGAAATAAAAAAATAAAAGTCACTTATTTTGAAGAGTTATTGATTTGGGAAAAATGGGAGGGGGAGAGGAAGGGTGTATGTAGTGTTTGGAAGGGAACCTTATTAACACTGGGTACCAAGTTCTTTTTTGGGGTTATTGGCCTTTTTTTTTTAATGCCACTAGGAAGGTTCAGAGTCCCGGACCCCCCTAAACAAATATTGTCAGGGGGCTCTGTTTCCTTTCTTTAAAACATCCATGGAATGGGGCCCCATTTCAACATGTTGGACGGCCTGCAACAGTTTTGTTAGGGTGAATTCATCCATAAAATTTTCACATTGGGCACAAACTCCCAATTTTGGAAGGCAACTTTCCATTTTTTTCCTCCTCTGAACCATTTTCCCGAACTTGGTCTGTTTTGGCGTTAAATCTTGGATCTTCAGTGGGTTTTCTCTTCATTGTCCTCCTCCACCAATGTTCCACATCCTTGGTATAACATCCCAAACCCCTGGACTTTCCCATGCCCTGTCTTTCACAACGTCAGGGTCAGGATTCGGGGTCATCCTCAAAAATTCAAAAACCCTCTCTGGGGCACAGTCTGGCCCAAATTTTTTTCAGGCCAGGTTCAAAGTCCTGGGTCCTCCCCCCCAAGCCTTACCTAAAAGGGTTTTTAACAATGCAGGATATTGAAACGATTTTTCCCAAAAAAAGTCTTTTAGGGTCATATTAATGTCTGAGGTCATTTCCCAAAGCACTTTTGAAACATTGCTTTGGGTAATTTTTTTAAATTTTGAAATACCTGCTGGGTCCTTGAGCTGGGGGAAAGGGGAGTGGTATTAGGGGGCAAGAACTTCACCTTTGATAAAATTTAAAAATTCCTCCACAATTTGCTTTTTCCCAAGTCTGGAGATGACAAGGAGAATTGTCCATTACCCAGAGGCATTTGGGGCCCCAAAATTATTTTCCTCCAGATATTTCTTCACATTTTGGGGTCAAACATTTCATGGAACCAATAAAGGAAAAAATGCCCCCTTGTGCCCCATCCCTTTTAACCTTGGCACACTGTATTTTTAAAAGGGGCCGGGAATTTTTCAGAGTGATACACAAAAAAAGTTTTATTTTAAAACCCCCAAGCATTACTACACAACA
Organism: Cherax destructor; assembly: GCA_009830355.1. NCBI lineage: Eukaryota > Metazoa > Arthropoda > Malacostraca > Decapoda > Parastacidae > Cherax > Cherax destructor. The sequence continues at coordinate 3,798 of WNWK01042578.1, read as the reverse complement.
TAAGACTTAGCCTTTTTTTCATAGGCTTGTGTCCTGGAAATTGCCTTTTCCTCGTGTGTAAGGGAAGGTCCTTTTTTGGCATTTTTTTCCAAAAAACAGGCCTGTTTCATCAAAATTTAAAAATTTTGGGGTTTTTGGGTTTTTAAACCCTTTCTATGTACCCTTAAATTTCCCCACATTTTTTTCAGCCTTTTCTTTTGTCAAAACTGGCAGCCCCCCTTGCCTTATCACACTATGAATGCCACTATGCTTCTTAAATCTGTCAAACCAGTCTTTGCTGGCTTTAAATTCATTCCTTAAGACTCATTGCAGGCATTTTCTTGATAAATCATCTGCAACTGCCTTGTTTTTTCAGATATTATCGCCTGCGAAACACTATCTCCTGCAATTGTTTCTAGTTGATCCACACCAACAAAAAAGGTCTCAACATCTTCCAGCACTTGAGATCTGGGGTTTTGTGACCCTTGATTTTTGAACAACAGCACCCTTGTTTTCCCTTTCCCTTGGCCACAATGGAAGCGATGGTTAAAAGGGCTTTGCCGGGGGAACCGGGCCCAGCTCAGTGCCCGAATTTCGACTTTCATATTTTGCTATTATCTTTTTTTTTCAGTTCTACTGTATTTCTAAATTTTCTTTAACAGGCCTGACATAGGAATTTTCTTAAACCCATGGTGGTTTATTTGCAGTTGCAAGCACAAAAAAACACGGGAATAATGACAAATGAGGTATGAATGCGTGGGAATGCATGGGTGGCTCCCCTGGGCCTTTAAACAATGGCACATTATTCCTCAATGGGGGTTTTTGGGTCCGTTTTGGGCCCCCCGGACACAGAATGAATATGAACCCCGGGCCCCAACCCCACGAACCCCCGAACCAATTTTTTTTGAAAAAAAATATCATGAACTCTGATAACAACCCCGGGGGGTCCACTGTATATTTTTTTTTAAATTTTTTGACAGTGAGAGCAAGTTTGTAAGCATGGGTTCAACAATAAAAGGGTTAAAAAAGGGTTTTAATAAGGGAGGAGCCGCCCTTACCAATTTTTTCCAAGCATTATTCAAAAACTTTTTTGTTATTTTTAATTTTTTGCCCCATGGCCTGGCTGGCAAAGCTCTCGCCCACATACTGAGAGCCGGGTTGTTTCCCCGGGCAGGGGTGGAAACATTCAACGATTTCCTGACACCTGTTGCCCCTGTTCCCCCAAACAAGTAGGTCCCCGGGATGTTAGTTGACTGATGTGGGTTGCACCCTTTAAAAAGCAAGACTGAGAACCCCCAATGAAAATAAGACAGTCCCTTGATGACACACTGCCTTTCTTGGGTTTCCTGGGTGGCTAACCCGGGGGGTTTAAAACAACCAAAAAAAAAATCTAATTCAAAACCATTTCTTTTATAGAAAAACCCTTCTTACGAGTTTAATTGCCCCAGGAGCTTTCTGAACTGGTTTTGGGTTGTTTGCAGAGTCAATTTGTCTCATTTAAATTAATTGAAATGGAATTAACCTTTTTTCCAAATGGAATTCCAGGCTCCACAAAATACTTCAATAATTTCCCAAATATCAACCCCTTTTGGTTTTTTATCTATCACAATTCATCTAATAAGACATAATAAACAATATTAATAACATAGATACATGATATATACACCAGAATGAATGAATGATTAAGTATGTGGGGTAGTGTTAGGGGGAAACGGGGGTAAAATGGCCATTGTTGTTTGTTTCCTGGCATTCCCTTTCCCCTGCTTTTATAACAAAAAAACTGAGTGTTTGTAAAGGCAAACTCTATTAGATCGTCCTTTTTTTATCCCCTTAATGGCTTAATTTAAAATTTTAATGGTACACCCCAATGGTACTCTCAATGGTACACCCCAATGGGGAATTTCAATGGTATACCCCAATGGTACACTTAATGGTACACCCAATGGTACCCCAATGGTACTCTCAATGGTACCCCCCCTCAATGGTACACTCTCAATGGTACACTCTCAATGGTACACTCTTTAAAGGTACACTCATAATGTTACACCCAGTTTGTGTTTATGTATGATTTCCCGTTTAATTCCATGGAAATCATCCACATTTTCTTTTTTTCATCACTGGCCTTTGCACTTCTTTCTTAAGATCCATAGTTAGAAAGTAGAAATTTCTAAAAAATAAAAAAGAAATTTTAAAGAAAAACAAAAAATTTCCCCCCCTCCCCGAGCGGTGATGTTTTGGGTACACACTGCCATCTTGTGGGCAGATCTGAAAAACCCCCTTATATTATTATTTTATTATTATTTTAATTATTATTATTATTATTATAATTCGTATTATTTTTTATTGGGATTTTTATAATAATAATTATTCTTATAATAATTATTTTTATAATAATTATTATATTTTTTTAAAATAATTTTTATTATTATTATTTTTAGTAGTAGTAGTAGTAGTAAATATGTATTCTTATAATAATACTTTGTTTCCCTTTGGAATTTTTATTCCCCAAAAAAAAAAAGATTTAATGTTATGCAGACTATTGCATTAGTAATAATTTTACAAATAATGTCAACCCATTTGGGCAGGTATTGGGCAGTGATGTCATTTGTTTACCCTTTAACATCACCAAAAAAACCAAACATTTTGCTAATTTTTAGCTCAATTTCAAGGTACTTTTCATTGTGAAAGCAATCAAAAACCCCTATCTATGTCTGTAATATATCTTCCATTCTATCAATTGAGACCAAAAAAGGAGAATACAACCATAAAAAACCCTACAAAAAAAAATCTCTAAGGGCTGGGAAAAGGGAAACCGTTTTTTCAGCCGATTTTTTAATTTTTGGGGCATTTTTAAAACGCCCTTCCACCCTACATTGAAAATTTCCAAAAGATAGTCCAAAAAAAAAAATGAGATACAATTTTTCCCAGATCAAGGGCAAAAAGCTCCCCATCAGCGCCCAAAGGGAACCCCCGAAGCCCCCCTGATCTGGAAATTTCCCCGGCCCCATGGAAGCAAAAAAATTTACCGATCAACTGCTCGGGATCTGGAAAAAATCTCATTTGGGTGCACCCCGTTAGTAGAGGTTCAACTGTATTTTAAAAAAAGTTTTTGAGTAAAAAGGGAAAACAGCTCCCAATATATATTACCAACCTTTTGGGGGGAAGCTGGTCATAAGTCCCAGCAGTCATTAACCCTTTCGGGGGTTTTGGTTTGCAAGGGACCCGGGAAGGGGCTGGGGTTATCCCACATACCAGTAGCATAAATTCCCAGCGCCCTTTAAATTTGGAAAAAACTGGTAGGCCCAGGGGGTGAGAGAATGGTTCTGCGTGGTCAGGGGTGTGGGTAGGAAAAAACGAGGACCCCGTGGTGCATTGGGGGGGGGGAAAGCCATGCCAGTTCACCCTGATCACCATGCCTGTGGTAAAAACTCCTCACCCCCGGGTTGGAAAAACTTTTGTTCCCCCCGTGACAGTTCTAACACTGATTTGAGGTCAGGGGATGATGGTTTCAGGGGGGTTTTGAGGGCGGGAACCCAAAATTAAACCCCCTAATACCAGTAATATTGAGGAAAACCCAGGCGACCCCAGCTGTCCACCTCCGGTGTTTTTGGGGATCCGTCATGCTCAATTGTTCCAGAACGAAAGGGAAACTGGTATTTACTCAAACCCTGACTCTGATGTGAGCAATGGGGATGAGGTGATAGTGAATAAAACTTAAATTTCAAAACAGTTCCAATCGGAAATGGAGCAAAAATATTCTCCCGTGAAATGTCAGTATATCGACGGGATATGGCTCTGGGAGCATCCATGTAATAATAT
>WNWK01042577.1:0-15918 GCA_009830355.1 Cherax destructor | reverse complement strand
ATAAAGAAATTAGATCAAGTAGAAATTACCCAAAATGGATGAATAATAGGCTCAAATATCTTTTAGGGCAGAAGAAGGAATTTATAGGTGCAAAAAAGGAGGTGAGGGTCGTCTTATAAATCAGTATACTGACATTAAGAGGACATAAAAAGGGGATAAGTTTTACGATACTCGGGGCCACTGTATACGTTTTTTACGTGCTTTCTTATGGGGAAAATCAAGGTCGGGGCACTAGCGGTAAAACGTATATATATGTTTGGACCGTTTAAGGGTTAATCCATTTTATTAGTGCTATATATTTATTTCTCATTGTTTTCTGTATGTAAATTATATTTAATCTCTAAAAATTATACTTTGTTAATACTTTTAGGTGTCTGGAACAATTAATTAGATTTACATTATTTCTTATGGGGAAAATGGTTTCGGTTTTCATGAATTTTGACTTTTGGCAGACTCTCTGGAACGGATTGATCACAAAATTAGAGGGGTCCATTGCATACTATAGTACACACTTATCTTGGAGGAGATGCTAGAAAAGGTTTAGGGTGGTGGAAGATACGAAGGCCGGCATATGTTGTCATTGGCCCTATATACCTCCAACAACATTGGAGGAGTTGGTTTCGTGTCGCTCCTTTTCTCTCACTTAAGCACTTAACTTACTTGCTACACTGTTAACCCTAAACTGTCCTAACGTAGATCTACGTTCACCTGCGTAGCGCTCCGAATATTTTGATTTTTTTTTTAAATGAAGAGTGCTTTTTATAAATGTTATGGGATAAAAAATCTTTTAGGGTCAGTACTTGCCGAGATTTAAGCCCGTGGAGTTGGCCCTAGATGCTCACCTGACAGCAACATCGACTCCTCCTGCTTGCAGAAGTATCACCGATATACTTTTTTATCTCATTTTTATTTTACTTTATATATTGCAACAAGGAGAAGACTGGAGGCAGTGGAGATGTCATGTCTGAGGGCAATGTGTGGTGTAAATATAATGCAGAGAATATGTAGTTTGGAAATTAGGAGGAGGTGCAGGATTACCAAAACAATTATCCCTAGGGCTGAGGAGGGGTTGTTGAGATGGTTCGGATATGTAGAGAGGATGGAACAAAAGAGAATGACTTCGAGAGTATATAAATCTGTAGTGGGGAGACGGGGTAGGATTGGCCTAGGAAAGGTTGGAGGGAGGGTAAAGAAGGTTTTGTGTGCGAGGGCTTGGACTTCCAGCAAGGATGCTTGAGCCCATTTGATAGGAGTGAATGGAGACAAATGATTTTTAGGACTTGACGTACTCTTGGAGTGTGAGCAAGGTAACATTTATGAAGGGATTCAGGGAACGGCAGGCCAGACTTGAGGTCTGGAAATGGGAAGTACAGTGTCTGCACTCTGAAGGAGGGGTGTTAATGTTGCAGTTTTATAACTGTATTGTAAGCACACCTCTGGCAAGACACTGATGGAGTGAATGATGATGAAAGTTTTTCTTTTTTGGGCCACCCTGCCTTGGTGGGAAACGGACGATGTATTAATAAAAAAAATTGTGTTCTGATAATTACAATTTATATTAGTTCTGTTAATTTCATAACCAATCTTTGTTCTGACACTAATATTAGGTACTGAAATAGTACTCAAATAGTCACAAACACACTGACGGGTGAACATTTTCACCTGCCTTGGTCATTTACTATTGTCTAGAAATACAGTGGACTCCTTCGTTTTACAGTGATCTACGTACTGAAATTAGTAATAAAATTCATGATTCTCAGACACACTGACTGGGTAATTTCGAATGCATTGAGCACTTCTGGGATGATTTTGTAAACCGAGGTCACTGTAATCGTTCAGAATGCTGTTCAAGTACCTCAAAGAATTTGTTCCCAAAGGAATAATGTAAATTAGGTTAGTCCTTTTAGACCCCCAAAAATACACTTACATAATTGTTCGAGTTTGGAGCCTAACGTAAACCGGGGGTCCACTGTATATACTGTACAAACTATTTATAGGTCCCAGCAATGTTTTAGACAAGCTGGAGTATATATGAAACTCCTTGAAGCATAATGTTATGACAAGTGTCAGTAAACTGCTGACAGTGCAGTGGCACTTGTTGAGTGTGCGGCCTTCTCCAGCAAACCCTGGCTTTATTTGTTTTCACTGTTACACACAAACATGTCTGTCTGTCTGTCTATCTGTCTGTCTGTCTGTCTATCTGTCTGTCTGTCTGTATGTCTCTCTGTCTGTCTGTATATGTCTGTCTGTCTGTCTAGGTCTACTTATCTGTCAGTCTAGCTCTGCTTATCTGTCTTTCTGTCTGCCTGTGTGTCTCTGTCTTTCTGTCTGCCTGTGTGTCTGTCTTTCTGTCTCCTTATGTGTGTCTCTCTTTCCTTCTGCTTGTCTCTGGCTCAGGGAACGGCTCGTAAACCTGTTTACGAGCCGCTCTCTGATTCCTGAGCAAGTGAAAATGTGTATTACTTGCCAGTCATGCTTATGTCATATCTACAAGCACTGTAGAGCACTTTGCCTGGATTTTTTGGGTTTTCCTAGGTAATTTACACTATGTATAATAACTGTACTTATGTGTATATGTGAGAGACAGAGATAGACGGAGACAGAGATATAGACAGATAGAGATATAGACAGACAGACAGAGATATAGAGAGAGATATAAACAGATAGAGACATAAACAGATGTAGATATAGACAGACAGACAGATATATAAACAGAGACAGATAGAGACAGATACAGACAGAGACAGAGCCAAAGTCAGACAGCCACCTAGCCAGCCACCCAGCCAGCCACAAATAATAATAATAATGATAGTGCATAATAATAATAATAATAATAATATTAATAATAATAATAATAATAATAATGCATAATAATAATAATAATAATGCATAATAATAATAATAATGCATAATAATAATAATAATAATAATAATAATAATAATAATAATAGTGAATAATAATAAGAGTTGTCACTGCCTTATCTCATCTCATCTCCACTAATGATGACTGGTAACATTTGATGAGGGGTGAGGGTAGTCTTATCTTTTCTTATCAGTCCAGTAATTACAGTGATGACATTTGACGAGCTTACACTTCTTCCCTTTATTTCTTTCGCAAACCTGTCTCTCTGTCTTTATCTGTCTGTTTGTGTGTCTGTCTTTCTGTCTGTCTGTGTGTCTGTCTTTCTGTCTGCCTGTGTGTCGTCTCCTTTCTCTCTGCTTGTCTCATAGCTCATAAACCAACTGGTATTACGCAGATCACAAGCACATTATATCACTTTGTCTTGATTTTTTTTAGTTATCCTAGGTAATTTACACTATGTATAAGTGTATTTACGTATGTGTTCCTGTGAAATAGAGACAGATAGAGACAAAGAGACAGATGGGAGATACAGGACAAAAAACAGACAGAAGAAGAGATAGACAGCCAATCAGGTAAACAGCTGACCAGCCAGCTGCTGGCCAGCCAGGTGGCCAACCAGCTGCTGGCCAGCCAGGTGGCCAGGCAGGCAGCCGGCCAGCCTGCCGACATCACTTTCCACTTAAAACAGGAGTGTTAATATGACAAGACATCAGTGAATCTATGGTGTTTGCCACGCTGTTTGCTCTAGCTGGTGCTCAATTTAACTGGTGCTCCCACAAGGTACTAAGTGGTCCCAGATTTTTTTAATATGGCACACACCGAGTGTTAAGACCTATTCTATGCTGACCAGGCATCTCAGGCCAATGTGCCAAATTTGGAGGAAGAAAAAATAAAACGTATATATATGTTTGGGGCAGTAGCAGTACTAACGTATATATACGTTCGGACCGTTTAAGGGTTAATTCCCACTTCCTCCTCCTTCTCCTGTGAATCAATAGCCTCAAATCTGGTCTTATGCTCTTCCATTTCCAGCTGTTGCAGCTTTTCAGTTGTTAGCTCTACCCTGTGGTCCTCCACCAACTCTTCCACATCCTCGCCACTCACCTCCAAACCCAGGGACTTGCTCAATGCCACAATACCTTCCACAACAGGCTCAGGGTTGTCAGGGTCAGGGTCCACATCAAATCCTTCAAAATCCCTCTGTTGGACACAACCTGGCCACAATGGTCTCCAAGCAGAGTTAAAAGTCCTGGAAGTCACTCCCTCCCAAGCCTTACCTTTAAGGCCTATGCAGCTGTAGATATTGAAGTGATTCTTCCAGAATTCTCTTAGGGTCAATTCAGTGTCTGAGGTCACTTCAAAGCACTTTTCAAACAATGCTTTTGTGTAGAGATTTTTGAAGTTGGAAATGACCTGCTGGTCCATTGGCTGGAGGAGAGGAGTGGTGTTAGGAGGCAAGAACTTCAGTTTTATAAATCTGAAGTCTTCACACAGTAGGTCTTCCATGTTTCCTGTAGGTATTTTCTCACACTGGGGCCAAACACTTCATGGATCCACTCACTGAAAAGTTGCTTTGTGACCCATGCATTCTGACTAGATCTCCACAAGACACACAGTCTACTCTTCACAACATTGTGTTTCTTGAACACTCTGGGATTTTCTGAGTGATACACCAGTAAAGGCTTCAATTTAAAATCCCCACTAGCATTACTACACAACATGAGAGTTAGCCTGTCTTTCATAGGCTTGTGTCCTAGCAGTGCCTTTTCCTCCTGAGTAATGTAGGTCCTATTGGGCATTTTCTTCCAAAACAGGCCTGTTTCATCACAATTGAACACTTGTCCAGGTTTCAATTTTTCAGTCTTTATGTAGTCCTGAAACTCGTTTATGAATTTTTCAGCTGCACATTTGTCTGAACTGGCAGCCTCACCATGCCTTACCACATTATGTATGCCACTACGATTTTTAAATCTCTCAAACCAGCCTTTGCTGGCTTTAAATTCACTACCACTTCAATCAACACTGGTTGCAGGCATTTTCTTTGCAAGATCGGCATGCAACTTCCTTGCCTTTTCACAAATGATTGACTCCGACACACTATCACCCGCCAACTCTTTATCCTTGATCCACACCAGCAACAACTTCTCAATCTCTTCGATTATTTGTGGTCTATTTTTGGCTCGCACAGTAACACCTTTTGCAACATCAGCTTCCTTAATTTGTTCTTTCTTAAGCAATATAGAAGCGATAGTTGACCTGTTTTTGCCATATATCCTGGCAAGATCACACATTCGCACACCACTCTTGTATTTTTGTATTATTTCCCTCTTCGTGTCTACGGTGTTTCTCACTTTCTTCATCCCAGGGGTACCAATAGGAACTTTCTTGGGACCCATGGTAGCTTATTTCACGGTCGCACTTAATGAACAAACTCCAAACAATTATAATTAAGTGTGAAATGTCTGGATGAGCATGCAGGGTATTGTTCTCTCGAGTGTAAACAACGCGGGACTGGCTCTCCATGCCTGAGCGGTTCGAATCGCGATATTTTGTTCGCATGGCTATATCGATTTTCTTGTTCTAATGACAATATATTCTATTGCCGAGCCGTTCGAACAGCGGTGGTCCACTGTACAGTGGTACCCCAGATTTCATCAATAACTTGTTCCAGAAGGCTGTTCGAGTGCCATTACCAAACGAATTTGTTCCCATAAGGACGAATGTAAATTAGATTAGTTCGGTTGAGACCCTAAAAATAAACTTACAAAAGCACTTACAAAAATACACTTACATAATTGTTCGAGTTGGGAGCTGTACGAAATCCCAACATGGCTGAGCTTTATCAACACACACAGTAGTACAGTCTTGCCACTTTAAATTAACACTTGGTGTTTTGCAGTATTCATTAACCTTGTTAAAGAGTCTGTACCTAGAGTTCTCAACTCCAGAGTAGAACAAAACAAGATTTCCTCTTCAATTGCATCAGAATCTTTGTAGGGTATATACACCATCAGCTTCGAATTGCTACTGACATCTGTAGTCTTATCAACCTAAATACCATAACCCTTTCACTGTCAAGACCTCTGCTCACAAACTTGCTCTCAGTGTTGAAGAATTTAAAAAAAAAAAAAAATTCTTATGAAATGATAGAGAATTTTTTCTCAATGGTAATGACAAGAAAAGTACGAAAATTTATGGAAACCTTACAAAATTATGCTTTCGCAAATCTAGCAGTCTCGGCGATATATACGTATTGGCGATTTTGCCCAATATGAGCTCTATTTTCAGCCAATTCCATTATTCCAGTCGACCAAACTCATAGCTATTTTGCTAGAATTCTATTTGTTCTATCGATTGAGTACAAGAAACTGACCATTTACCAATTTCAACTACCCAATAAAGTGGTCATAAATTGGCAATTTGGCCAATTTCATACAAAAATTTATAAGTTGCCAATTTCAAAATAGGGTCCAGAATAAACAATGCAGACATTCCTGGCACTAAAATAACATTTTCTCTGTTCATTAGTCACGTCTCCAGGGCACTTTTATATTACTCTTGCTTTCCATTTTGTATTTTTATTCAAACAAAAAATAGAAGATTTACTGTTATGCAGACTACTGCATTATTGTAATAATTGTATAAATAATGTCAACCCGTTCATGACTGCGTACTAGACTCACCAGTTGGACACGTATTGGACTGTGACATCATTTGTTTACTCTTAAATATCGGCAAAAATCGAACATTTCCGCTAGTCACCAGGTGCCACTGTAAGTCACCAGGTACCACTGTAAGTCACCTGGTATCAATGTAAGTCACCAGGTATCAATGTAAGTCACCAGGTACCACTGGAGGTCACCACATAGCACTGTGTGTCACAAGGTATCACCGGAGGTCACCAGGTATAACTGTAAGTCACCAGGTATCATTGTAAGTCACCAGGTATCACTGTAAGTCACTAGGTATAACTAAGTCACCAGGTACCACTGGAAGTCACCAGGTATCACTGGAGGTCACCAGATACCACTGGAAGTCACGAGGTATCACTGGAGATCACCAGAAACCACTGGAGGTCACCAAATGTCACTGGAGATCATTAGGTTTCACCTCGGATCACCAGGTATCACTTAGTCACCAGGTACCACTGGAAGTCACCAGGTATCAATGTAAGTCACAAGGTACCACTGGAGGTCACCACATAGCACTGTAAGTCACCAGGTATCACTGGAGGTCACCAGTTACCAATGTAAGTCACCAGGTATCACTGGAGGTCACCAGTTATCACTGAAAGTCACCAGGTATCACTGTAATTCACCAGGTATCACTGTAAGTCACTAGGTATAACTAAGTCACCAGGTACCACTGGAAGTCACCAGGTTTCACTGGAGATCACCAGGACCCACTGGAGGTCACCAAATATCACTAGAGGTCATTAGGTTTCACCTCGGATCACCAGGTATCACTTAGTCACCAGGTACCACTGGAAGTCACCAGGTATCACTAGAGGTGACCAGGTACCACTGGAGGTCATCAGGTACCACTGGAGGTCACGAGGTACCACTGGAGGTCACGAGGTACCACTGGAGGTCACCAGGTACCACTGGAGGTCACCAGGTACCACTGGAGGTCACAAGGTATTACTAAGTCACCAGGTACAACTGGAGGAAACCAGGTATCAGTAAGTCACCAGGTACCACTGGAGGTCATCAGGTACCACTGGAGGTCACCAAGTATCACTGGAGGTCACCAGAAGATGTAGCATTCATGCAGGGAGTGTAGCATTCATGCAGGGAGTGTAGCAGGCATGCAGGGAGTGTAGCAGGCATGCAGGGAGTGTAGCAGACATGCAGGGAGTGTAGCATTCATGCAGGGAGTGTAGTATTCATGCAAGGAGTGTAGCAGGCATGCAGGGAGTGTAGCAGGCATGCAGGGAGTAAAGCATTCATGCAGGGAGTGTAGCATTCATGCAGGGAGTGTAGCATTCATGCAGGGAGTGTAGCATTCATGCAGGGAGTGTAGCATTCATGCAGGGAGTGTAGCAGGCATGCAGGGAGTGTAGCAGGCATGCAGGGAGTGTAGCAGGCATGCAGGGAGTGTAGCAGGCATGCAAGGAGTGTAGCAAACATGCAGGGAGTGTAGCAGGAAGGCAGGGAGTGGTACCTAGAGTCCTTATGGAGGGGGATTCCCCTTCCAAAAAATATGGTCTCTTCCCTCTCCCCTCCTTCTCTTCCATCCAGCAACATTAGTCTTCAATAAAGGTAAGTGCCACATAGAGTTCATTCATTTGTGCATGTAAATCTATCTTTAGGGCCCCAAATATTTTTTTTTCCAAACTTCTGGGTTTCTGGAACGGATTAATTGAATTTCCATTGCAGTGGACCCTCGGTTAACGAAATTAATCCGGTCCAGGAGCTATTACTTAATCTGAATCTTTCGTTATCTGAAACCTTATTTCCCATAAGAAATAATGTAAATACAATTAATTCGTTCCACAAAAAAATAATCACTCAAAAAAAACAAAAACAATAACATTTACTTACCTTTATTGAAAAGTTGCAGGCATCTGGAAGGTAGAGTTGCTGACAGGGGCAGGGTGTTAATGGTTTGAAGGGGAATCCCCCTCCATAAGGACTTCAGGTAACAAGTCCCTCTCTGGGGTTACTTCCTTCTTTTCTTTTAATCATGATGCTACCTCCTGCATGCCTGCTACACTCCTGCATGCCTGCTACACTCCTGCATGTGCTACACTCCTGCATGCCTGCTACACTCCTGCATGATGCTACACTCCTGCATGAATGCTCACTCCTGCATGATGCTACACTCCTGCATGATGCTACACTCCTGCATGATGCTGACACTCCCTGCATGATGCTACACTCCATGGTTCATGAATGCTACACTCCCTGCATGAATGCTACACTCCTGCATGAATGCTACACTCCCTGCATGAATGCTACACTCCCTGCATGAATGCTACACTCCTGCATGAATGCTACACTCCTGCATGAATGCTACACTCCTGCATGAATGCTACACTCCTGCATGCTGCTACACTCCTGCATGATGCTACACTCCTGCATGATGCTACACTCCTGCATGATGCTACACTCCTGCATGAATGCTACACTCCTGCATGATGCTACACTCCTGCATGTGCTACACTCCTGCATGATCTACACTCCTGCATGATGCTACACTCCTGCATGTCACTGCTCACTCCTGCATGAATGCTACACTCCCTGCATGAATCTACACTCCCTGCATGAATGCTACACTCCCTGCATGAATGCTACACTCCCTGCATGAATGCTACTCCTGCATGTGCTCACTCCTGCATGAATGCTACACTCCCTGCATGAATGCTACACTCCCTGCATGAATGCTACACTCCCTGCATGAATGCTACACTCCCTGCATGAATGCTACACTCCTGCATGCCATGCTACACTCCTGCATGAATGCTACTCTGCATAACTCTCCCTGCATGAATGCTACACTCCTGCATGAATGCTACACTCCCTGCATGAATGCTACACTCCTGCATGATGCTACACTCCCTGCCATGAATGCTACTCTCCCTGCATGAATGCTACACTCCCTGCATGAATGCTACACTCCCTGCATGAATGCTACACTCCCTGCATGAATGCTACACTCCCCTGCATGAATGCTACACTCTCTGCATGAATGCTACACTCCCCTGCATGCCTGCTACCACTGGGGTGCCACTAGGAAGCTTCTTTGGACCCATGGTGACTTATTTCACAGTGACAATCACTAAACCACCAAAAAGACACCAAATATATTGTGAATCTTTGAAAGAGGCGCTAGGTAATGTTCTCTCACTGCTAAAGAACGCTTCACTGGCGTCCTGCACTTGCGCGGAGCAGGCAGACACGTCTAATACCTTTCGGTAACCGAGGAATTTTCGCTAACCGATTACGAAAAAGCTACGTTTTCGAAGCTTACGTTAACGGAACCTTTCGTTAACCGAGGGTCCACTGTATTTCTAATTGGGAAAATAGTTATGGTTTTCACCAATTTTGGTTTTAGCTGATCCCTCTGGAATGGATTAAAGGCGAAAACCAAGGGATGACTGTATTACAATATTGCATAATAGTAAATCTTCCATTTTTGGTTGGAATAAAAATTCATTATGTGAAAAAAAAATAAAAATAGAATTCATTTGTAAAGACTGAAAACTTAACTAATGAACAGAGGAAATGTTAGTTTAATGCCAGGAATGCCTGCACTGTTTATTCTGGACCCTATTTTGAAACTGGAATATTTTGAACTTTGTGTTAAATAGGCTAAATCTCCAATTTCCAATCACTTTATTTTGTACAGTGGACCCCCGGATTACGTACTGCTCCAAACTCGAACAATTATGAAGGTGTATTTTTGTAAGTGCTTTTGTAAATGTATTTTTGGGGGTCTAAAAGGACTAATCTTATTTACATTATTCTTATGGGAACAAATTCGTTTGGTAACGGCACTTGAACAGCATTCTGGAACGAAATAATGACGTAATCCGGGGGTCCACTGAAGTTGAAACAGTTGACTGGGCGATTTCTTGTGCTCAATCGATAGAATAGAAGTAACACTAGTGAAATAGCTAAGAATTTGGTCGACTGAAATAATGTAATTGGCCTAAAATGGGAGTCAAAATCGCAAAATCATTGATGCATAAATATCACTGACGAATCAAAATTCGCAAGAGCATAATTTCGTCAATTTTCCATCAAATTTCATACGTTTTGTTTTATTACCTTCAGAAAAGATTGTCTACCATTTCAAAAGAAAAAATAACAAAAAATTTTTTGAAAATTCTTGGACCCTGGTGCTCACTTTGAAATTTGGCCTCTGGACCCTGAAAAGGTTTATAAGTTTGCCAGAAATGCTCTGCATATAAAGGGGTTTTTGGCATGTACTCCCAACTATTATACTACTTTGTACATACATGTATCATGTCAAAATAAAATATATTATACTATATTATTATTATTATATTATATGAGACAAACCTGCAAGTCCATCTCATATACAACCTACCCAACATTCTCCACCATATATATACTCTTTACCCAGGTAGATCTGTTTGTAAATTGATAAAGTCCACTGTGTGGACAATATGTACAGTGGTACCCCGACTTACGATATTAATCCGTCAGAGAGGGCATATTTTAAGGCGAAACAATCGTTACACGAATCAATTTTCCCCATAAGAAATAATGGAAATAAATTTAATCCATCCAAGACTTCCAAAAGTAGTTAAATAAAATATTTTTTAGAACTTTTTGACATTAAATAATACACAATTTAATGAATAATACCTAAATACACATGTAAATATTGTACAATAACATGTCACTTACATTTATTGAAGAGTTGTTGATGTGTGGAGGACGGGAGGAGGGGAGAAGGTGGAGTAGTATGCTAGTGTTTGGAAGGGAATCCTTCCATTAACACTGCAGGTACCAAGTTCTTTTCTGGGGTTACTGGCCTTTTCTTTGAATGCTACACTCCCTGCATGAATGCTACACTCCCTGCATGAATGCTACACTCCCTGCATGAATGCTACACTCCTGCATGAATGCTACACTCCCTGCATGAATGCTACACTCCCTGCATGAATGCTACACTCCCTGCATGCCTACTACACTCCCTGCATCCTTGCTACACTCCCTGCATCCTTGCTACACTCCCTGCATCCTTGCTACACTCCCTGCATCCTTGCTACACTCCCTGCATCCTTGCTACACTCCCTGCATCCTTGCTACACTCCCTGCATCCTTGCTACACTCCCTGCATCCCTGCTACACTCCCTGCATCCCTGCTACACTCCCTGCATCTTTGCTACACTCCCTGCATGAATGCTACACTCCCTGCATGCCTACTACACTCCCTGCATCCTTGCTACACTCCCTGCATCCTTGCTACACTCCCTGCATCCTTGCTACACTCCCTGCATCCCTGCTACACTCCCTGCATCCCTGCTACACTCCCTGCATGAATGCTACACTCCCTGGATCTTTGCTACACTCCCTGCATCCCTGCTACACTCCCTGCATCCCTGCTACACTCCCTGCATCCTTGCTACACTCCCTGCATCCTTGCTACACTCCCTGCATCCTTGCTACACTCCCTGCATCCTTGCTACACTCCCTGCATCCTTGCTACACTCCCTGCATCCCTGCTACACTCCCTGCATCCCTGCTACACTCCCTGCATCTTTGCTACACTCCTGCATGAATGCTACACTCCCTGCATGCCTACTACACTCCCTGCATCCTTGCTACACTCCCTGCATCCCTGCTATACTCCCTGCATCCTTGCTACACTCCCTGCATCCTTGCTACACTCCCTGCATCCTTGCTACACTCCCTGCATCCTTGCTACACTCCCTGCATCCTTGCTACACTCCCTGCATCCTTGCTACACTCCCTGCATCCTTGCTACACTCCCTGCATCCCTGCTACACTCCCTGCATCCTGCTACACTCCCTGCATCTTTGCTACACTCCCTGCATGAATGCTACACTCCCTGCATGCCTACTACACTCCCTGCATCCTTGCTACACTCCCTGCATGAATGCTTCACTCCCTGCACATTCTTTACCACAGGCTTGGCACTAGGAGCTTTCTTGGGGCCCATGGTGGCTTATTTAGCAGTTGCAAGCACTAAAAACAGTGGAATAATGACAATATACTGGTATGAATGCGTGGGTGTGGGTGGGTGGTCGCTCTCACTTGTAAACAATAGCACACTGACGCTCCCTGGAGTGCGCGCTCAGCTGGGCGCCAAGCGGACACGTCCGGTACGAATGTTACACGAAGCAAACATCGTAAATCACAATCAAATTTTTTACGTTATAAATATCGGTTATCGAAAATAATGTAAAATGATAGCATCGTAAGTCGAGGTACCACTGTAGTTAACCCTTTCGGGTTTTGGTCGTACTAGTACGTCTTACGCACTGGGGTTATTGACGTACTAGTACGCCTAAATTCTAGCGCCCTCAAATCAAGCAGAAACAGGCTGTTAGGCCTAGATGTGATAGAATGGGTCTGTGCGGTCAGTGTGCGCAGTATAAAAAAATTCCTGCACCACACAGTGCATAATGAGGAAAAAAAAACTCTGACCGTGTTTTTGGTTTAAAACAGCGACTTTGCAGTCTATTTTCGTATGGTATTTATGCTTGTATTCTCGTTTTCTTAGTCTTATTTTATAGAATAGATGATATATTACAGAAATAGAGATCATTTTGACTGGTTTCACGATGACAAGTACCTTGAAACTGAGCGCAAAGTAGCGAAAATGTTCGATTTTGGCCGATGTTCAGGAGTAAATAAATCACACCATGCGTCCAATACACATCAACTGGAGAGTCTAATATTCTTGCACAAGTGCGCTGATATTATTTATACCATTTTTACAGTGATGCAGTTGTATACTTAACAGTAAATCTTCTATTTTTGAGAGAATAAAAATTCAAAATGGAAAGCAAAAGTAATGCAAGAGGGGCCTGGAGACGTGACTAATGAACAGATAAGATGTTATTTTAGTGCCAGGAATGTCTGCCTTGTTTATTATGGACCCTATTTTGAAATTGGCATCGTTTGAAATTTGTGTGAAATTTGCCAAATTGCCATTTTCTAACTACTATTTTGGGTAGTTAAAATTGGTAAATAGGCGGTTTCTTGTACTCAATCGATAGAAGAAATGGAGTTCTAGCGAAATAGCTATAATTTTAGTAGACTGAAACATTGGAATGTGCCGAAAATAGGGCTCAAAGTGGGCGAAATCACCGATTCCTAAGTGTCATGGCTACCGCTAACTTCGCGATAGCATAATTCCGTTAGTTTTCGATCAAATTTCATATTTTTTGTGGCGTTATGATCGGAAAAAGATTCTCTATCATTCCATAAGAAACAATATTTTTTTTTTTTTTTTTAAATTCGTGGACCCTGAGAACGAGTTTCAGAGAGACCCCTTGGACCCCCAAAGGGTTAATAAAGGATGGCATTATACTATATTTGCCTATTTTTCAATCGTGTCAGTATTTTATACCATTTATCTTATCTAACTGAGACAATCGGCGAAAACTGAGACAATTTTAAAAAGTGAGCGAAAACCAAAATCGGCAAAAACTGAGACAATCAAAAACCAAGGG
The DNA here is from genome assembly GCA_009830355.1 of Cherax destructor. Taxonomy (NCBI): domain Eukaryota; kingdom Metazoa; phylum Arthropoda; class Malacostraca; order Decapoda; family Parastacidae; genus Cherax; species Cherax destructor. The sequence continues at coordinate 1,879 of WNWK01042577.1, read as the reverse complement.
ATGACTGTAATTGTATAAATAATATCACCACATTTGTGAACACGTATCAGATCCACCAGCTGGCGTTTATTAGACGTGTGAGGCATACAATTCAGCCGTAAATATGCTAGCCGAGGGTAATAGATGCCCTTGCACGACACTGTCAGGAAACACTGCTGCGAATCCGACGCCGTCAGATGACTTTGAACCATCAGTGTATACTGCGATGGCATGGGAATGAGAGCGGAAGTGGTCTAGAAAAAAAGAGCGAGAAGCCGCCATAAGTAGGCGGTTTTCACGCAAGGTAGAGGAATAGAACAGACAGGGACAGCAGGAACTTTCCAATGGGGTAGGGGAAAGGGAGAAGTCACATGAACATATAGAGGTGGTAGCTGAAGGGAAGACAAGAGTGAATGTAGACGAAGAGAAAAGGGACGAAGTAAGCAGGGACGAGAACAAATAAAGAGTGTCTAATAACATCTGTAACAATCCTATACATGGAAGGATTGCAGGTCATGAGAGCGAACATAATAGCGAATGCAATGTTCATCACGACGATCGGACAAGGATGGAATGTTCGCTTCTACATAGAGGCTCTCAACCGGGAAGAATGAAATGCACCAAGGCATAAGCGTAATCCCTGGTGATGGATGGGATTAAGGATAGACAGAGTAGCAGGGAGGCCGCCGAATATATCTGGTCACCATAATCGAGTTTTGATAAAATTAGGGCTGAATGTAGACGAATGAGAGTTCTACGATCAGCCTCCATGAAAGATGTGCAAGGGTTTTAAGAAGGTTCAGCCGGCTGTGACAAGTTGTCTTCAGAGAGGTAATGTGAGGTTTCCAGGACAATCGACGGTCGAACAGGAGGCCGAGAAACCTGACTGTATCACGTTCTGGGATACGTGAGCCGTATAGGTACAATGGATGATCAGAGACCACTGAACGTCTAGTAAACGTAATTTGATGAGTTTTGCCACTAGAAAATTTAAACCCGTGAGTGGTGGCCCAATCAGAAACCCGGTTGATGGCATGCTGGAGGAAACTGCAATGAGGTGACAGTCAGCACCTGCACAAGCTATAGCAAAGTCATCCACATAGAGCGATGACCAAATATTGGATGGGAGAACAGATGCCAGATTACAGTGGTACCTCGAGTTACGATATTTTTTCGTTCGAGAATGCTGTTCAAGTGCCATTACCAAACGAATTTATCCCCATAAGGAATAATGTAAAATAGACTAGTCCTTTTACACCCCCAAAAATATACTTACAAAAGCATTTAAAAAAATAAACTTACATAAAAGGGCGATTTTGGGGACCATCGTAACTCGAGGTACCACTGTATTTATAGCAAGCAGAAAGAGTGTTGTGCTCAGAACACATCCCTGGGGGACACCTTCAGCTTGGACAAATTCCGGGGAAAGTTCATTACTAACCCAGACACGGAAATGTCTGTCAGTTAAGAAGGCCTTAAGGAAGATCGGTAGGTTGCCTCGGAGGCCTAAGGGTGGGCCTGGGCCAAGATATTATATCTCAAGTTGTGTCATAAGCCTTCTCAAGGTCGAAAAAGATAGTGATAACCGAGTGGTTATTAGCAAAGGCATTACGAATATATGTATCCAAGAGCAGCAAGGGGTCAATGGCAGAATGGCCCTTACGGAAACCATATTGACTAAGGGAGAGACTATTGTGCGTCTCTAAATACCACATCAAACGTCTATTAACTAGACGCTCCATCACCTTGCAAACTGCACTGGTAAGAGCGATGGGACGGTAGTGAGAGGTATCACGTCCCGTAGTACCTGGTTTGCGAAAGGAGAACATTAGCAGACTTCCACAGTTGGGGGAAAAACTCCTTGCGACCATATAAGATTAAAGAGTCGTAAGAGGACAGT